>JAYMSP010000083.1:0-90149 GCA_036897095.1 Plantago elongata
CCTCACTGTATCCTCCAAGAAAATATGCACTCAAAAACCACCCTGCCATACAATCCCAATCAATTCACAATCTAAACCACTACTTTCTCATATCACAAACAATCCACAATCTAAATCACTACTTTCTCATACCACAATCAATTAACAATCTAAACAAATACTTTCTCAATCACTCAAATGCTAAAAAACACTAACAAGTTGAACCACTCAATATACAGATAGATACCAGCAATGAAAGGGTCAGCAGTTCGAAATGTCTCGTAGTCGAAAACCGGAAAACCATGACTAAACCTCCCAACAGCCGAAAACAAAAGCAACGCAGCCACATCTCCACCAGCTAACACACCCACTCGACTGCACAAAAATCAAAATCAAATCTTTCGATCAAAAAACACAAACAAAACCGATAAAAACACAAAACCAAATCCAACATTCACAACCAATACCTCCATTTGGCGATGCGAGAAGAGTAATCAGGCTTCTCGAACTGAATGACACCTTCAAGGGGTACATTTTCTTGGCCAACTAATGAGATAGGGGTAGAGCCCTCTTCGTTAAAAGGGACATTTTTGGATGTGGAGGGTTTGGTGGCGCCACCGCCAGGTGAGTCGGCGGAATTGGAGATGGTGAGTGGTCCGACACGGCGGCAGGAGGTGGAGAAATTGGAGGTGGGACGGCGTTTGGAGAAAAGGGGGGGATTTGGGTTGGCGAATTTGAGGGAGCAGCGGTGTGTGGAGGAGAGAGTGGCTCCTCCGACACCTGGGCTTAGCACAGGCACCACCATGTTGGTTTCTCAGTCTCTCTTTCTGTAATTCTATTGATTCGTGTGAGTGACGATAATATCAATCGTTTTCTTTTCTTTCTTTATTTTTTTTTCTCACTTCATACTTTATGGAATTTTTAATTTTTTAGCAATTTTTACAACCACATGGATTTTCTTTAGCAATTTTTGGTGGTAAAATAGAGGGCTTTGGTTGCCGGACCTGTATACTAATTTTTTTAATTTATATTTTAAACCTGAAAATTCTACGAAAGCTTTGAAGTATGTTTGGAGCATGTAATTTTTTAATAAAGTGAAAGTTTTTGTACGGAGACTTCTTAAAGATGGCTTTTTATTGTTTTACTCAAAAAAGAATTAATATTGATGTTACTTGTATAGTATATACGAGTGTCGACGAGTTTCATGTAGACATTCATATGGTCTTGAGTTGCATATGTTGTTTTTCTATGTTTATCTTTAATTTTGGAGTTGGCTACTATATGTTAACATATGTCGGATGGAAAACTAGTTCGTTTGTGTTGGTTCGTCTAGAGCAGTAGAATAAATGGCATAGTTTGTCTAAAATTATATTTGTAGCTACACATCATATTTTCAACACAAAATATTGCATAAACAATATGGACACGGGATGAATTTTCCAAGATTGTCTTTGTCACTAGACTCGCTGCATTAGCTCCTATTTTCCACCCTAGATATAGCATAAACACTATGGACAAGGGATGGATGAACATTTTTCATAAAAGAAACTATTTAGCGATGAATAAAGTATTGTATATACTCTATAACCAACTTATCTGCATCAATACATTTTACATATGTCATGAAATGTAACACTTAATTTTTAATGATTATAGTTAGACTTCAGCTGTTAAAGTTATTCATCAAAATTAAAAAAAAATCTTAATTCACCAGATGTTTATAGATATTTGAATATATATAAAAAAAGTAAAATTAAAAAAGAATTACGATACAAAGAAAATTAGTTATTTTAAATAAGTTATTCTGAGTGATTATCACCTTTTGACCACTTCATTTTTTTTAATTTTTTCATCTAACTTTTTCAAATCGTAACTGCTTCTCTTGCATCATAAATCATCATTAAAGAGTTCAACTATTATTTTTTTATTTTTCCTCAGTATTCTCCTTTTTTATTTTTTATTTTTCCTTAAAATATAAGAACCCCCATTAAGAACTAATAACAATAAAAGAGGCAAAAAGATTAAATATATAATTTTATCAGTCAGCCTCTAATCTAAATTTTCATTTGAGTCCTCGAATAATAATTTTTCTAAATTTTCATTTGACTCCTCGAATAATAATTGTTGCAAATGTTGTTGAACTTTTCATCTTAACTCCTCCATTTTAATAAATAAAGGAGGAGAAAGAGCTAAGTGTAAATATAATCATATCAGTTTACTTCTAGTTGAAATTTTCATTAAATCCTTAAATTATAATTGATACAAACAGGAAAAAGAGCTATGTTTGAATATAATCAATAATTTTATCAGTCTTCGAACAAAGAGCTAGGTTTGAATATAATCAATAATTTTATCGGTCTTCTTCTAAAACTACTGATGTTTCACTTAACTAATTAAGGAATGAAACTAAATTTAAGTAATTTTAAGTTTTACATTTTATTTTAATTAATTAAGTAGCAATGAATTGAATAGAACTGAATTTAATTAATTTTCAATTAAAGAGAATAAAGTATAATTAATGAATCACCTTAAATTATTAGAGTGAAATTTATATATAATGTTGGACATTATGAAAAGATTCTAAAATGATTTGTTTCAATCAATTTAAATCTAACATAATATTCAAATCATATAAATCATTGTATAGAAATTAATTAAAATTTATAAAAACATACTAGTAAACATATAAATTATTGAACATTAAGTTTAGAAGGGGGAAACCATATATAATGAGTATCACAAATAAACGAATTTAACCAAAACATAATAATCCTTTTCTAAAGCTCAACTACCATTTACATACATAAAATGGGACCGAAGGTTGTACATAGGTCTCCTCGCACCTGCCCAGATAAGGCCATGTTGATAAATCTGAATAATCATGGACACAATACAATAAAACAGAGGTTGGCTATCTCACTTTTTGTGACTATTGATTACTAACCAGTAAGTCTTCTTAGCAAACTGAAATATAGATACCAACCTAGAACAGAAAAATGTGTTACATGATAGACTTTCTAGCTTATAGGATCACATCAGGGACACAATAAAGCAGAGGTTCACCACCACACTTCCGAGGACATCGAAAACAAGCTATTTTGTGACTACAATACTAACACCATTTTACCTTGTTCTCATCTCAGCAAACAGAAACAGCCAAGATTATAGGATTAATAATTCATACCTAACAGAAGTCAAAGAATCATCCTAACCATAAAAACATTCAGAACAAGCCATTTACAACCAAAAACAAAGTAAAAGAATAATTAATGACCAAGCTTGGTAAAGAGAAGAGAACCAAAATTGTGCAGAAAATTAAATTATATTACAAGAAGGCAAATCCAGAATCCAAGAATTATGGACAACATGAATTAAAAAGCACACCGAATCTGTATAAGATTAAAATACTTGAATCAGATAAACTTAAAAAAACGGTTGTCCGTCAGATGTCAGAAATTAGTTAACTGTCAATTGTGACAACCGGTGACCAATTCGTTACCTAGAATTTGAATCTGGAACGGACTCGTCATTGCCTGTTACACTGTTTTGGCCTGCAGAATCAGAGTTTCTACTGTGATCGAGAGCATTGGGCTCTACAATACTCTTACTGGCATTAGACATTGTTGACTCGACTGTACTTTGACCATCTACACCACCCAGTTGAGTTAAATTTCCCCCGAATCCAGCTCCCAGGTTCCCATTATATCCGTTAACAAATCCCTGCATTCCAAGTGCCCCATTCAAGTAGGCAGGATACATAGTAGCAGCACCATAGTATGGTACAATATTCCCCCCAACACCAGGCATCGAAGGAGGCCAAACACCTCTCGCAGTGTTTGTAGGCAATCCATAACCAAACCCACCATATACACCAGGATAAAGACCACCACCAAACATTCCAGCTGCATAAGGGTATCCGGGAACATACCCAGGTACATATCCAAAACCGGAAGCAAAAGGAGCGTAAAGCCCATTCTGGTACGAATTAACTTCCGGTGCACTGACTTGTCTTCCGTTCTGACCATTACGACCACAAGCCATTCCGTCTTTAGGCACAGCCCTCTTCACCTCAACCACCTTCCCAGCCAGCTCGTGGTGCGTCCGCCGCATTACCTCATTAACAGAATCCTCAGAATCAAACGAAATAAATCCAAAACCCCTCGGCCTCTGAGTGACATTATCATGCATCACAACTACATCAATAATCCTCCCAAACTGTTCAAAATAACCCCTAAATTCCTCCTCCGTCAAATTAGCAGACAAACCACCAACGAAAACCTTCTTCGTCCTAAACTCGTCGTTATTCTCCCTACCATTACTCCTACTATTCCTGTTAAACCCCTGGTGCTCACCCCTAGGAATGGCCCTTTTCACCTCAACCTATCGCACAAAATAACAGAGTATTCCAACAAATCAAACACCTTCACCCAATCGAAACCATTCCACATAAATTAAACAACTTTAATCCAATTCACACAAATTAAGCTCCAGAATAGACAATAAAATCCCCAATTAGCATAAACAGCTATTAACCAAACAAATTGAAGAACAAAATCAGAAAAAAAACAAACCGTTCGAGTGAGAATCTCATGGGAATCCTGAAGAGCACGGTCAGCGGCAGAGGAATCGGAAAAGGTGACGAATGCGAAGCCCCTAGGTGAGCCGGTGTCGCGATCTCTGGCGATAACCGATGACAAAACGGTGCCGTACTTGGAGAAATGGTCACGGAGGAGCTGCTCGGAGGTCTCCCAGGAAATGCCTCCGACGAAGAGCTTGGTTTGGTCGGTGTCGTCCATTGTCGGAAACCCTAGAGAGAATGGAGAGAGATGGGGTTTTTGGAGGGGAAATTTGGGAAAAAGGGGAGGGAACAAGAAGAAGAAGAAGAAGCGAAAACGAGGGTTTGTGAATTGAGTTTGGTTTTTGGAGTAAAGTTTGATTAGGAATCAATTGGAATCTATTCAATCTACTTCTCATCTCATGTGTGCCGATTTTAGGAGTTCCAAAAACTTAGGATACTACTTGCTCACGCTTTTTTCGACTTCTTTTTCTTATTTTATCTCTGTGTTCTTATTTAGGGAGCAAATATTTGGATTCCAACTAAAAGACTAGTAGTACGTTTCTGTGAAAAGGAAATGGGAATTCCTTTATCCTATCCGATCCGCCCGTCCTAGCTCCTAATTCTATTAGATAAAAAAAATTATATTCTATCATTATTGAATATTTTAAGACACTCATCAAACATGCGGGGAGATTTTGAAATGGAGTTGATCATATTCGAGTTCAAATTCAATTTGATTGAGATATATGAAAATTTATACTCAGTTTGTATTTAATGATATATACCTTTAAGTCCGCCGTTCGGAGCGTCAAGGAATCCAAGAGCTTCTCTAAGAAAGTCCGACACCCAGCACTGGGATCCGGTCTCCGGACAAGTCAACCTAGAACTACTAAATCAAGCTCTTTTCTCATGTCGGACTTTTTGAGCACTCTCATTCTGTCCGACATAAGACGTCTCTTTACGTATCTGGGACCTACGGGTACGTCTGGCTTTAACTAGTGGACCCATACTTGACTTCTTATGGGGTCAAATCTGACAATCTTGCGGGACCTTCTTCGTACGTGTCCAACATGCGAGTGTGAGCCACACACGCCACTTAGCTCTGGGACCACGTGTCACAAGACCACCAGGCTCCGGCCTGTCAGAGCCTAACCTCCGGCGAGATTCTACTATAAATATGGGACTTTTACTCCTCATAAATTCAGGTAACTACTACTCACAAATCCACTCTCTATATGTTTAGGTCCGAGCTCCAGCTCCTATCAGCCTCTTAATCCGTTAAAGATCGAAGTCTGGTTTGTCTTAGACAAACCTGGCCCAAAAGGGTCTAACCCCTTCCTTTGATTTACATATTCAAGATCGGACTATCCTAGTCTCGGACCAAGATCAAGAGAAGAATTCAAGTAGAGATTCAAGATCACTCTCCTAGTCTCGGACCAAGTTCAAGATACAAGAGTGAGTTCAAGTAGACTGCCCTTATCTCGGCCCTCTTCTTCAAGACCAAAATTCCGTTTAAAAGGCCTTTGCTCAGAACCGGACTTTTCCCGTATCTGCCCATTCTTCTTAGAACTTGGTTTAATCTAGGACTGCCCTTTTCACATGAACAAGTATCCAACTCAAAGACCATAATAATCCCTTTATTGAATTAGGATTCTCTACTCCATCTCAATTCCTCGAACTTTGCCTTAGCCAGATTTACACCTTATCATATTGGCGCCGTCTGTGGGAATCTTTTCCTTCATAACGAAAGCCATGGCACCAACAAGGGGACGAACATCTGCTAGAGGGTGTGCTACCACTAGAGGAGGAACTTCAACAAGAGGACGAGTAATCAGAATTATACCAACAAGAAGACGAATGGAAAGAGCTGCACCCCCTCCCCAAAATGGGACGACCACCAATCCACCTAGGACCGGTGCCACCATGTCTGATGCCAGACACGGAGGCTAAGCAAGGACAAGTTCCAACCAAAGAGTCAACAACTTGAGTCTGTTACGGGAAGAGAATAATAGAGACGGACAAGAAGCTAGTCTCTCAACCAATGAAGTGCCATTGCAGAACCCTGGGCCTCCCGTGAACCCATCTCAAGTTGGTCCATCAGCTATCTTCCACAACTTACCGCGGATATGTTATTAGCAGGATACTCTGAGGCTCAAGTACTGCTACAAGTTGCGTTAGACATGAGAACAAGAAATCTGCCGATCATAAATTTGATTGACGATGCAGATCCCGAACCTGAGATAATTGAACCTATTCCAAGAAATGTTGGTTAAGTCCCTCCCGAACCCCCACTTCCAAGACATTCAAACCCCATTGAAAATAGGAGAAGAGGAGGTCAAAGGGTTAGGGGAGATTTGAGGAATAAACTAACTAAAAGGGCAAAAATGACAAAGAATCACATAATAACTCAGCAAACAAGCAGGGAGGCTGAATGCGAATAAATTCCTATTGAATCCTCAACCCAGAAGAGAGGATGATTATCACACAGGGAGAGGTGATACTAATCATTATTGAGGTGACCTCCCCCACCCCCCCCCCCCCCCCCCCTAAGGAGTCACAGAAGGAATCGAAATGAAAGAAGTCTATCATGTTCTCCCATCTCAAGTAGAAGGCTCATATCGGGAAAGAGGACACAACCCTGAAAGGATGGAGTACAGGAGACGTAGTCGGTCTTGGAGCAACAGGTAATACCGCGGGAGGGAGAATATGAGTGAAAAGGACATGCTAAAAGAACAAGTTAAGACACATGAGACGGCTTTGGAGATTGAAAGAGGAAAACTAGAAGCCCTGAAGCAACCAAGGGATCTAATCAAGTATGGGCACTCCGTGAACCCACTATGTGCGGAAATGAGGAATACCCGATTTCCCTAGGAACAACTATGACAAGTTCAAAAGAAGTATATGAAGGAAGTTCATGTCCTATAGATCACATGATCCGTTTTAAATCCTCTATTTCCGGAGTTGGAATTCCTGATAATGTCAAGGCTCAGAAATTTTCCGGAACCTTGCGTGGTGCCACTATAAACTGGTGGAAACGTCTCTCTGCGAACTCTATCACCTCTTATGTGCAACTAATGGCGAAATTCACCATGAGATTTGAGATCTTCATTGAAATCCTATACCAGGATGTTTGAGCAAGCTGCTCTATTAGTAGAACCACACTCACTCAAGGATCGAGTGTTCAGGTTGTGAGAAAATACGAGAGATAAAGAGTTCTGTCACAAGCTGATCGATGCAGAAATCATTACTGAAAGAGAACTCAGTGATGTGGTCAAGAAATTTATTAGCACCCACGAAATCATGGATAAAATGGTAGATAGAGCCGAAGTTGGCAAAGCAAAACCACAAGTTCAGGACAAAAGAAAGCCCGTGATCCAATATCAAGATCAGAAAGGAAAGACAGATAAACGAGGAAGAGTGGAGGATTGGATAGACCCACGCGAAGAATGTACCTGAACTATTCGGATCTCAAAGCACCAAAGGAGCAGATCTTGACAATAATGCAAAACCAAGGCCTTCCCTTTGAATGGCCTGCAAAGCATCGAGAATCCAGATACACCAAAGACTCGAATGAGTATTGTCACTTCCATAAACAAACAGGGCATTCAACGGGAAAGTGTATACATCTAAGGCAAGAGATACATAAGCTGATTGAGCTAGGTTATTTGCAGGAATATGTCATGAAAAAGCTAAACAATCAAATACAAAGGAATCATTCGAAGGAACCCCAGGAAAGACTCCCCCCGATGGACTCCGAAACCAGGGCCTAGTCAGAAGAAAACTTATGAGAAAGAAAGGAATGACATAGGCGTTCCTACAGCTTAAAGAGAGGGGCTTCCCCATCAGACCTCCAAACCGAAAAGAACATCAGGATCGAAGAAAATCTCGAAGTCCACCTAGGAAAATATGACGGGTAGCCTATCTGGGAAGCTAACCTGCTTACAAAGAGGATAATCCAGTTATCTATGGAAGAATTCTTAGCATAGCCGGGGGACCAACTAGGGGAGATGGTAGGAATGCCAGGGAAGCAACTATGCAAAACCTAAGGAGAGTCGATGAGGAAGAAGTAAACTTGATCCAACCAGGGACGAATGTCATCAGCTTTGACGAGTATGAGGGTCTTCCTCAGTACAAGGGAGAAGGGCAAATCCATGATCCAGATGTACCTTTGGTGGTGGAAATGGACATTGTGGGGGTATGAGATGGCGGGTATCTCAATTGACACTGGAACATCCTCCAACATACTTTACATGAGTACCGTTAGAAAAACGCAACTCAATTTGAAGGAATTATTACCTATAACTACGGACTATGTGGCATTCAGAGAAACGTGAATCAGACAGCATGGAATCATGTACCTAGATGTATCCACGGGAAAATCACCGACACGGGTTACTAAACGAGTTCCATTTGTAGTCATCGAAACCCCTTGTGAACACAATGTGATAATAGGAAGACCCGCATTAAATCAATTCTGAGCATTTGCATCAACGTCCCGTCTGAAGTTGAAATTTCCAACAGAAGCTGGCATAGGTACTCTCGTCGGAGATCGAAAGATAGCCTGGGAATATTATACACTTTCAACTCATAGGCCATTGTGTCCCTACAGAAGTGAAGAAGAGATCCGTCATAAAGAAGACCTCTGACGATCGAAGAAAGATGCATTATGATTATTGATGTAGCCAAAAGAGAGAAATCACAGCGTCCCCTCGGAAATGGAATTAATTGGTAACAAATGGGGATAGACAAGGAGAGGGCTACCACACCAAGGGAATTAACTTGTGAAGCAATCGAGCAATACAAGGTCATTCCTCCTAATCAATCAGGCGAGACACCCATGAAGTGTTTCTTCCAAGAAAATCGCATATCACCCAAAGAAGAGATTTTGGAAGTCTCAGTTATGGAAAGATATCAGATATCCAGAACGGACAGTCAAAATTGGGTCAGAAATGGACATATAAACAACTCTCAAAATGACGGCTTTTTTGAAGAAAAGTGTTGACATCTTTGCATGGAGTACATATGACATCATCGGAATAGATCTCTGAATAATGGTGCATGAACTCAATGTCAATACTAATATTCGGCCAGTTAAACAGAAAAGACGGGATCATAGTCCGTGCAAGATAACATCATTGAAGAGGAAGTGGACCGTTTGCTGAAGGCCGAACACATCGAATAAATTTACTATTCGGATTGGATATGTAACGTAGTGTTGGTACAAAAGAGCCTAGGGAAGTGGAGAATGTACAATGGTTTTACCACCCTTAATAACTTCTGCCCAAAGTACTCGTACCCACTGCAACGAATTAATCAATTAGTAAACTCAACAACAGGATGCACTTTGTTGAATTTTATGGATGTCTTTCAAGGGTTTATCAAATCAAGATGGCAAAACATGATGTAGAAAAAATCGCATTCATCACTGCTGGAGGGGTCTTCCGCTTCAAGGTTATGCCATTTGGGTTGAGGGATGCTGTAGCTACCTATTAGAGGTTGATAAACCGGATGTTTAAGGAAGAATTGGGAAAATCCATGGAAGTCTACGTGAACGATATGCTGGTAAAGAGCAAAAAGGCGGTAGATCACATTCCTCACTTGGGAAAGTGTTTTTGTATCATCAGAAAATACAGAATGAAGCTCAGTCCAGACAAGTGTACTTTTGGGGTGACTGGAGAAAAATTCTTGGGATACATGGTGACACATAGAGGAATAGAAGCAAATCCTGAGAATATTAAAGCTATCATTGAACTACCCCATCCAACGAAACTTCGATAAGTTCAACGATTGATTGGAAACGTTATATCTCTCAGTTATTTCATTTCTCGATCAGCATAATAGAATCTTCCCTTTTTTAAGATTCTGAGAAAGTCCGACAAGTTTGAATGGAATGAAGAGTATCGTGAGGCATTTGCGAACCTAAAGTTGTACCTATCTTCTCCACCTCTCCTATCTAAGATAAAAGAAGGAGAGTCATTGTACCTCTACCTAGCCATAACCTCTGAAGTAGTGAGTTCAGTATTGGTCCGAATACAAAAAAACGAACATATGCCAGTATACTATTTGAGTAAAGTCTTGGGACCTTCCCAGAAAAATTATAAGGAAATTGAGAAGTATGCATACTGTCTGATGGAGACGTCAAGGAAGCTCAAGCCCTACTTTCGGTCACACAAGAGAGTGGTTCTCACCAATCAGCCTTTGAAACAGATATTAAGGGATGCGTCAAAACCTGGGAAGTTAACTAAATGGGCAATAGATCTAGGGGATCATACCATAGACTTTCAAGCACCATCGACAAAGAAAGGTCAAGTACTAGCAGACTTCTTGGCAAAATACCCTAAGTCACGATGAGCCAAGAAGGGAGGAGCCGACAAGTGAGTATGTATGTCCTTCAAATTAAGAATTATCCAATTCTCTTAATTCATTTAATATTATAGTTGAGTTTCCGAAATAGTATGATCTTACAGTTAAGTTTGCTTTTGAATTGTGTTTTTAAATTTGAATTATTCTTTTGTTAAAGAATTTTTATAGCAAGTGTTGTTTACTCTTCAAAATAGTGTTTCCAAATTGAAACTATCCTATTCTTATACTTTCTCTATTCATCTAGGGATGCACAATGGACGGGTTTGATAATGTCTAATCCGTTTTACAAGATATCCAGTTTTCGGCAAAATGGATGACTTAAATGTCTATATATTATCCAATCCATTTAAAGCGGATTAGGTAATGGATACATTCGTCGGATAACTCCGCGGATATCCAGTATCCATGAAATTTTATTAAAATTAATATTTTTCAACATTAATTGAACAATAAATAACGTATAAAAAATAAGACGATAGAAATCATGAGAGAACATCAAATAATATCTAGCTCTTTGGGACTCAACTTAGTCATCCTATTCATCAACTTAAATTATATTAGGGTGTTTTTCTTGTAACACATAATAGAATGATTTTAACTCAATTAATTCTCCACTAAACACTCATCATTATTTTTCTACTCGACTTTTACACACTTCTTATTTTTTCAATTAATCTAAAAATCTTAACCCAATCAAACAACAATTAAACCAATCAAATAACATTAAAACTAACAAACACCTAACCTCCTTCTTGCACACACAATTTATTCTTACACACCTATATAACAACTCTATCAACCCTTTTAAACATTTTGGTGTGAATTAAAATTCTTCTTTTTTCTTTGCTTTATTTTGCCACCTCATTTTGCGGTTTATCTCTTTGTCCATTTAGACCATCAATTTATATATATATATATATATATATATATATATATATATGTGTGTGTGTGTGTGTGTGTGTGTGTGTGTGTGTGTGTGTGTAAAAGGGCGAATAATGTACCTTAAAAGCGTTAAAAAAATGTGGTTAGCCTTGGGAAGCTGTAGGACTTTATATATAAATTATTTTAATTATATATATGCTTTTTCTAATCGCGATTGCATCTTTCTTCCTCCATCTAAACATACAGATAGCATTCAACCGGCGCAATCCTCCGTCATTGTCGGAACGCCATACCTTTTCCTGAACTGGTGTTGTTCCCTTGTGAATCGTCGCTCGATTTCACCAACTCAAGTTGAGAACTTTCAGAATTGAAAGCTAAATCTTATTGAATTGAATTGTTCTTGATGAATACAAGATGAATGAATGAATTTACAGAAGGAACTGTTCAGCTATTTGAAGGAGAAAAGAAAACAAAACAAAAACAGAATAATTCCAATTGTTTATGTTATAACTGCTCAGTTGTACTCTTCTTAATGCAGAAGGTACACCTCGCTATTTTACTAGTCAGAAACGTAAAGTCTATAAATGCGACTTTCTTGGCTTCTTTATTTCAGCTTCTGTTCTTCTTCTTTTTCTGTTCTTTGCTGATCATTCTTCGTTCTTCAATTCTTCTTCTTCCTCAAGTCTTGGTCTTCAATTCTTCTTCTTTATCTTTACATCCCCCCTCAAGATGAGAGTGGATATTTACCAATCCCAGCTTGGAATGAAAAGACTTGAATAGTGAAGAAGGAAGTGGTTTAGTTAGAATGTCGGCTAATTGATCTTGATTGGAAATGTGAACAAGCTTAATTGTTGCATCCAAGATCTTGTTTCTTACAACATGACAATCTATTTCTATGTGTTTGGTTCTCTGGTGTTGCACTGGATTGTGCGCCAGATGATAGGCTGACATGCTATAAGTGTATAGCACAACAGATTGTTCAATATCAATGCACAGATCCTGAAGAAGATATCTAATCCATTGCATTTCACAGGTTGCAGAAGCTGCAGCCCTGTACTCAGCTTCTGTGCTTGACCTGCTCACTGTTGTCTGTTTCTTGGACTTCCAAGATATTAGGGAATCAACAAGAAACATGCTATATCCTGAAACACTGCACCTAGTATCTTGGCATGAAGCCCAATCACTGTCTGTAAAGCCCTTCAACTGCAATCACTGTTAGTTGAATAGAATAAACCATGTCCAGATGATTGTTTGAGATACCTTAACACATGGTGTGCAGCTTCCAAGTGCCTGTTGGTTGGACAGCTCATGAATTGACTCAGGCACTGCAATGCAAAAGATATGTCAGGACTTGTAATAGTCAAATATATCATCCTACCTACAAGTCTTTTGTACAAGTGTGGATCTGTCAAGAGATCTTTCTCATCTTTTATGAGTCTAGTCTTGGAATCAATTGGTACTTCTGCAGGTTTGGCTGCCATATAGCCAGTTTCTTTAAGCAAATCTAGTGTGTATTTCCTCTGGCAGATAGAAATTCCTTTCTCACTTCTTGCCACTTCAATTCCTAGCATATATTTCAGCTATCCCAAGTGCTTGATTGTAAACCTTTTATCAAGAAATGTCTTGACTGATTTGATCTCATCTAAACTGTTTCCTGCCAATATAATATCATCCACATATACTAAAAGTACAGTAAATAAACCATTATTTGATTTGATAAACAATGAGATATATGCATCAGATTGTCTGTAACCAATCTCAATTAGTGAAGTTTGCAATTTGAAATACCACTGTTACTAGCTTGTTTCAATCCATACAAGCTTTTCACAAGCTTACACACTTTGTTACCTGCCTTTGCATAGCCAAGTGGTGGAGTCATGTAGACTTCCTCATCAAGATCACCATGTAAAAAGGCTGTATTAACATTCAATTGATGCAAATACCACCCCTTTACAGCTGCAATGGCTAAGATACATCTCACTGTTGTTAGTTTAACAACTGGAGAAAATGTTTCAAAATAATCCAAACCATTCTCTTGAGTATATCCCTTTGTTACCAGTCTAGCCTTATACCTCTCAACTGTGCCATCTGCCCTAAACTTTACTTTATATACCAATTTACAACCTACACAGTTTTTATCCTTTGGTAAATCAACTAACTCCCATGTTTTTGTTCTTTCTAGTGCTTCAATCTCAGTATTCATTGCTTCAATCCACTTTGGATCCTTACATGCTTGATTATATGTTTTAGGCTCATTAGCAGTAATGGCTGCTGTAAAACAATAATATTCATGAGACAGTCTCTCTGCAAAAATGTAATTAGTTATAGGATACCTGACATTTGATTGGGCTGCAACTGCTCTTTTAGTATCTATAGATGGAGGTAAATTATACTCATATAGCCTTAATTGAGATGATACTTGTTTATCTCTTGTTGATCTCCTCATATTTGTAACCTCAACTGGTGCATCATCACAATCATTTGACAATTCTGTATTGACAGATTCTCCATGCACATGCTGCTGCAGATCATTCATTTCTTCAGTTTCAGCCCTCTCCACATAATGCCTCTTAGATACACTATTTTCTTTGTCCACCTGTCTATCACTCTGAACAATACCATTAGTACTTTCAAGAATATCTCTTGAAGAAACAGGAACAAACATTTGTTTAAAACCAGTTGGTTCACCTGAATTCTTCTGAAATGGAAATTCACCTTCCACAAATTGAACATTTCTTGACACAAACACTTGTCTAGTGTCCAGATTTAACAATCTAGACCCCTTATATCCCAATTGATATCCCAGAAAAACACACTTAACAACCCTTGGATCAAATTTAGACCTATTCACTTGCAATGTTGAAGCATAACACAAACAACCAAACACCTTAAACACTACATAATCAGGCTTTGTTTCTGTTAAGATTTCATATGGACTCATGCCTTTCAAAACATCAGTTGGCAATCTATTTATTATATAACAAGCTGACAATACACAATCTGACCAATATTCAATAGCTAAACCTGACTGAAACAATAATGCTCTAGCTATCTGCAGTAAGTGTTGGTGTTTCCTCTCAACTCTCCCATCTTGTTGAGGTGTTTCAACACATGACCTTTGGTGTATTATTCCCAAAGAAGTGTAGAAATTTATCAGGTTAAATTCAGGCCCATTGTCTGACCTTATACATTTTATTTTCTTGTCAAACTGAGTCAATACCATATTGTAAAAATGGAACATGTGTGTTTTAACCTCTGACTTGTATGTCATGAGATATAACCATGTACACCTTGAATAATCATCAACAATTGTAAGAAAATATCTCTTTCCTGAATATGAAGGAACATGAAAAGGCCCCCAAATATCAACATGTACTAAATCAAAAGCATTTGCAGAACTTTTCTCATTTTCATTGAAACTCAACCTTTTCTGTTTACAGAAATGACATACATCACAGATAAACTCTGTATCACACTTTGTACTTGAATATTCATGTATATTACTAATCTTGTTTACAGATGAATGGCCTAATCTCATGTGCCAAAGCTTAAAAACATCACTCCTGTTACATTTTACAAGGTTGACTGCAGTTTGATCGAGTGACAAGTTGCTAATTTCCTTTGACAAGTGATATAATCCATCAGTGAATTTACTATATCCAATCACCCTTCTTGTTGTTATGTCCTGCAGATTACAATAATCTTTATAGAAATGAAAACTCAAATTCTCAAAATGAGTCAAATGTGGTACAGAAATCAAATTAAAAGTGAATCTTGGAACAAACAGCATATTATGTAGTGTTAACATGTTTGAAACCTTCACTTCACCACATTTTACTGCAGTAATTTTATCACCAGTAGGCAAGTTAATCTCTACCTCTATATCCCTTACTTTACCTGTATAATATCTACTATCACATATCATGTGATCTGTAGCACCAGTGTCAAGAATCCACATATCATTTTGTGCAGCTAAAATTGTTGAAACTAATGCATAACTTGATTTACCTGTTTCTGAAGTTGATGGAACTTCAGATAGAGCAACAGTCACCTTATGAACTGGACTAGATAAAACTTGCTGCTGGTTCATGGCCTGTTGCTGATTCATGTTCTAAAACTTAGTAAATTCAATAAACTGGTTATATATCTCTGCATTCATATCATCAGCTACATGTCTATAACATTCACCAGTTTCCATCATGACAGCATTGGCATGATGCTGCTGCTGCCCTCCATTGCTTTGCTGATGCATAAACCTCTTTCCAACCCCTTTCTTTTGCCAACCGGGAGGGTAACCAATAATCTGGTAACATGTCTTCACTGTATGCCCCATGGCACCACAGTGTGAGCATTTTGGTTTGTCTTTATCCCTATTCTGATACCTGAAGTAATTACCATTCTTTACCAAGCAAGCTTAATTCTCACCAGTGGACTGTTTACTCATCATGGCCATATATTCTTGACCAGGATGCATGCTATCATATGCACTAAGTCTCCTCTGTCCTTCTTCTTGCAGCAATATAGAGTAAATCTTTACCAAATTAGGGATTTCTAATAGTAGCATAAGAGTCATTTAACCCCACTAAAAAATTTTACTACCCCATCTTCAAGTTGAGCAGCAATCAAGCTATCACTGCCCCCACAAGTGCAGGTACTCACCGGCCTTAAAGCCACAAACTCGTCCCATAACTACTTGAATTGTCCATAGTATACTGACACTGTACTAGCTCCTTGCTGAATTGAGCTTAAAGATTTATGTAGATGGAAAACTCTAGGCCCTACACTCCTAGTAAACCTCGTCTGCAACTCAAGCCATAAATCCCTAGCACTAACAGTTCTTAAGTGTGATGCTCTAATGTCTTGAGTACAAGAATTTAACAACCAAATTCTTACCAACGCGTTTGCTCTCTTCCAAGCATTGAACAATAAGGGTGTAACATGCTCATTTGGAACAGTAATCGTACCGTCAATGAACCCAGTCTTGTTCTTGACGTCCAACGCCATCATGATTTGTTGACTCCATGACTGATAATTCGACTCATCGAGCTGTTCCAACACAATTGCCACTCCATGCTGATCCGAAGCCTGTAAATAAAATGGTGAAGAAGGATGATCCAATCCAACTTCCAATGGATGGACTTGTTGACGACGATCACCACTCATCGAATCACTATCTCCCATGGATAGCTAACAATCAAAGAAGAAAAGTATAACAAGAATTGCAAATCAAAGCGAAACTGAAATCACAGCGGATTACAAATATAAATTCCTCAAGAACGAGGCTTTGATACCATGAGAACTTTCAGAATTGAAAGCTAAATCTTATTGAATTGAATTGTTCTTAATGAATACAAGATGAATGAATGAATGAATTTACGGAAGGAACTGTTCAGCTATTTGAAGGAGAAAAGAAAACAGAACTAAAACAGAATAATTCCAACTGTTTCTGTTATAACTGCTCAGTTGTACTCTTCTTAATGCAGAAGGTACACCTCGCTATTTTACTAGTCAGAAACGTTTAGTCTATACAACGACTTTCTTGGCTTCTTTATTTCAGCTTCTGTTCTTCTTCTTTTTCTGTTCTTTGCTGATCATTCTTCGTTCTTCAATTCTTCTTCTTCCTCAAGTCTTGGTCTTCAATTATTCTTCTTTATCTTTACACAAGTTAAAGCAGCCCCCTCTTAATATTTCCATCCGCTGATTAGAAACAAATGCCATCTTCCTTCTCTCCACATCGTCTTCTTGGGTTCGACACTACAATTCCGCTTCTTTCTTCAGTTGCGGATCTCATTCTGGCTTCTTCATAGTGGCAGTTAGTAGTTCGTTGATCTTCAGTTTCTTGTTGGTTTTTGGTTTTCTTCACCAACTAAGGTATGCACACCATCTGTTTGTAATTTTGACTAAGATAAAAAAATTGGAACATATTTTTTGGTGATATTTGAACTGCACTGGATCTGACTCATGTTTCTAGTGTTGATGTATTATTCAATTGGGAAATTGAAGCTTCTGACTTAAATTTTTCATCGGTAATGAAGAGCTAGATCGAAATGACTCTACAGTATCGACATTTTTCTCCACCTGCATAACAATTCTATAATACCCTATCCAATTACAATTCTATACCAAACACAATTTTAACAATACCACTGCAATTTCGATCACTATTCATGCATTTAAATTGGGGCATTTAAGTTGCATACCCTAAACTCTTGAGTTCAGTCTTCAGATACAAGCTTATTTTACATATTTAGAATGAATTTGTAAGTAAATTAACAAATTTGTTGGCAAACTATGCAGTTCTGAAGTCCTGATTTGTAAGTTTAATTACCCCATTATTTTTGGACATGTTCGGCCTAGAGTATGCATTCTGGAGATGAATCTTAAAAGGTTTCATGTAGTTATTCACTTGTGTAGACTGTTATAGGTTCTAAATCTTAGTAATTACATTGTTGAATGCCCTAAAGTGACACATTTCAATGTATTTAATGCAATTTTTTAGTTGAATAGACTTCAACAAGCACATTCTCATTGTGCCAGAACTTGCAAGAATCAATTTTTGGTTGTGCTGTGTGTGATAATTGTTGCGTGAGATTTTCACAACTCAACGTGTTCACTGTTATTGTGTATACTTCAATTGTTTGTCAAAACGAAAATCTTGTTCTTGGACTAAATAAGTAGCTTGGACATCTTTGAGCCTTGTTCGAAGAGCCTGATTTATCTATCGTGTTTTTCTACTTTGGCAGGAAATGTCTCTTTTGTTTGTGCGGTGAACGGGTGAAGTGCTGGTAAGTGGTAACTCTGCAGTTTGCACAAGAACTGTTTGAAATTTGTTAAATGAGGATAGAAATGATACAATTAAGATTTCAGCTGCCCAGAGTCCTGATCTCTGTTTATCAGCTGCAGGCAATACCATTGAGGCTATTCGGAGTGCTTTAGTTCGTTTACTTCTTTATGTCTTCCTTCTTGAAACTATTGGAACTATACTTCCTCCTGGATTATGATGTATTCATCCTTCTTGATTTGAATGAAAATTTGAAGTTTCTGATCAGAAACAAAATTTATCATGTAACAAATGAGGACTAACCAAATACCTTACCATATATAATTAAAGACGAATTGGTGATGAACCAAGGGATTTTTAACATTCTTAAGAATAAAAGCAATATTCTTATTTTGTATTATTAACTTTTTAATGATTTTGTTGAAATTAAGCTAGAAGAGTCATTTTAACTTCGTTCAATTTTATTCTCGAAGTGAAGTTATTTTTGTTAAATACACAATATACAATTTACTCGTAAACCCGACCTGTAGAAGAATCTTTCCCCGACATGCCCAGGCCCTTTGGGACATCCTTGCTCAAAGTTTCAAAAACAAAGGATGGGCAGCGAACAGTCGGTAGTATTTGTGCTAGCTAGTAATCGGATTTGGCAAATTTATCATTAATAAATGATGTGTTCTTTTCAACTGAAAATCATTTCAGTTCAGTTCAATTCATTTCGGCCAGATTAGTTCTGTAAATTTTAATTGAAGAGAACACAAGCCTAAAACTATTGATGCTGGACCGGCGGTGTCTCTCTCTTTTTCTGTCTTTTCTCCTTTTTCCCTTCTATGGGCCCAAGATTTTGGCTACAGTACTTATTTTGAATTTATGGGCCTCAGACCTCGCTAATAGTAAGGGCCTGAGGTATCATTGTTCATAGAGTTCTACCGATTTACGAATTGATATAGAAATGGTCATTTTTGTTAACTTGTTTTGATATGAATGGGTACTTTTTGAAAAATAATAAACTTCCAATTCAAGCTGAAAAATCGATATTTTTATATAAGTTCCCTTTTTTAAACATATGTAAAAAATCATCAACTCATATATATGATATAGCAATTTAATCGCTGTTAAAATTCGAAGGAATTAACAAGAAACACTTAACAGAGAGAAGGAAAAGCTGATATCTTTAGTATTGCGGAAGAAGAGTTGTTACAAAGCATCAGGAAATTACAAGAACCCTAGCTAACTATTTATAGCTAGAAGAGTGAAGTAAAAGAGTATAAAGAACAAAATTGAATAATTGAATTACAGAAGAGAACAAAGCTTAATTAAGACGATGCAGAGGTTTGTAACTCGTGCTCGTCCGGGTAGTCAATCGGTCCGTTGCTTTTGATCAAAGGGCTGAGAAGAGATCATTGACTGTACTATGTTTCAGAGAAGTTTGTTCTCTTATATTTCCGTGGAGAAGACAAACACAAACTGGAAGATCCCTTCAAAGTTGTCAATTCGTTTGACAACTTAATTCATGATTGGTTATTCTTGTTTACGTTTTTACTGCTGTCCTTACTCTTTACTTATTCTGTTGATCGAGTCCTTAACTTGTTCGCGCCTTTACCTCCTCAATGCTTTCAAATAATTTATAATTAAGCCTGGACAAATTCTACATATCAATTCTCTTATTTATCTTTTTAATCCTATTTTTTCAATAATTACAACTCAATTAATTTTGATAACCTAACTGCTCTTTGAATACTAAATATACTTTTAAGAAACTGTGATTGAATATTATTCTATGTGATACCCAGAGACATTATTCGTTGTACTTAAGTTATGAACAAGTACTAATCATCTAGTGAATAAGTATAAAATATGTAAAAGGTGGTTATGTACTTGTGTTTGTATTGTGGTAAACGAAGACTGACTAAGCTTGTCCCTGACCTCGTGCATCGAAACTCAATCCCAAGATCTTGTCACATGCCACTTACACTAATTTATTCTTGATTATGATAATTAATTAATGATCATAATCCTCTCCTACCTAGTTCTACATATCTAGTCCAATGCGTGCGAATATTCGATAATTGCGTCCAATATATAAAATACCATCACTAGCTAGTTTCTAAAGATTTGCAACCATATGAATCCTTAGCTACTAGTTTATTTAAATATTACTATTCAATTGTCTAAGCAATCTTCTTAGTTGTTACATATTTTTAATCAACTTGCATGTGACCTTAGCATTGAAGGACTCGAGTTGGTTGGAAAACCATGCACGAAACCAATTGTTCAAATACTGCATATATATTTTCTCAGCAAAAACATCGAGCCAAACAATGTGAGACTTAAGTGTTTCTATGACATAAACATATAATCAATCTATCAAAAATAAAATAATATATATATACATACATATATACATACATATATATCATTCGAAGCCAAATAATATATTAGTATACTAAGAGAAATAATGAGTGAAGAGTATTTGAAAGACCTATGCCCGATACTTTATATATTTTTCAGGAACATACGAAAAATTGTAAAAGTTTGATCATTTAATTTTTTTTTGTCTAATGCGAATTATATGGAAATCGTCGCGAACCCAATATTGGAAGTTCAAGACTTAATCCCCTATTCATTTTCTAGTACGTTAGGGTTGCAGTAACGCAGTTCCATCTTGATTTCAAACTCTAGCGAATTTTAGTTTGTACTCTAAGAACTCCAAATAGTAATAGCCACTCTTCAATGTTTAATGTAATGAATTCCTTTAAAAAAAAGAATGAATGGAAGATGCATAATAATTAAGTTTATTTCAAAAAGAAAAATGATTATTATAATTTACAATTACGAAACTCAAGTAAGAGAAGCTAGCAAGCATCTTGTTGGTTTGATTAATCTATAATGGTAATGGAGTTAGAAACCTGCGGAGCAAATTTCCAAATTGAGTTTTGATATGAATGAGTGAGAAGCTCAGCTTTTTGTCATCTTTAGGTCGCCAAGCCAACAATCTTGATATTTGTAAAGTTCCATTTTCCCAAGTCATTGCCTTTTGTCTAATCTTTTAACATTCATATAGCATGCAGTTACTTAATAGTTTAGGAGTTTAGTGTACTCCACTAATGTGGCCTATAGTCTTGCTACTAGGGAGTTGCTTCTTGTCACAACTCACAAGCCATGATGAGTGTTTTCAAATTCCAACATGTTATATCGTTGGAATTTGATCCAAATGGTCAGCCAAAAACTCATTCTCCGGGCTTGATTTAATCCAGGTTAGCATTGGAAATAAAGCTACCTGCACTTTTATAATGCAACTACCTTGAAAACATAGCCTCATGTTTTCAAGCCTCATGTGGCAGCCGAACATTGTTAAACATACACTACCACCCTGAAGAATTAATATGTTTTATCTTCAATTGAAATTTATAATGCGCTATCTTTGAGTGAGATTTATTGAACTGGACTGGCTGGACAGAACTGAACTAAAGTAAGGTATAAATTATAACTAAGCCGAACTGGACTGGGCTGAATTGAACTGGACTGAACTGAACTAATTTTCAGTTGAAGAGAACACAACCTTACTGAACTGAACTGAACTGAACTGAAATAAGGTATAAATTATAACCAAGCCGAGCCGAGCTGAACTAAACTGCACTGCACTAGATTGGACTGAACTGGAGTGATTTTCAGTTGAAGAGAACACATCCTACACATCCTACACATCCTTAGGATGTGTTCTTTTGAACTGAGATTTAATAAACTGAATTGAACTGAATTGAAGTAAGATATAAATTATAATTAAGCCGAGCTGAACTGAACTGCACTGGACTGAAGTGATTTTCAGTTAAAGAGAACACAAATTTAGGTTGTGTTCTCTTCAACTGAAATTTACTAAACTGGAGTAATGTATAAGGATGTGTTCTCTTCAACTAAAAATCACTTCAGTTCAGTCTAGTTCAGTTAAGTTCATTCCAGTCAAGTTCAGTTTAGCTCGGCTTAGGCTATGTTCTCTTAAACTGAGATTTATTGAATTGAACTGAACTAGACTGAACTGAAGCAATGTATAAATTATAACTAAGCCGAGCTGAACTGAACTGTACTGAACTAGACTGAACTGAACTGAAGTGATTTTCAGTTGAAGAGACCACAACCTTAGTTATAATTTATACATTACTTCAGTTCAGTTCAGTAAATCTCAGTTGAAGATAACACAACCTAAATTATAATTAATCCGAGCTGAACTGAATACAACTAGACTGTACTGAACTGAACTGAAGTGGACTGATTTTAAGTTGAAGAGAACACAACCTTAATATGCAACTTTGAGGAGTTAAATGAACAATTTGTAGTTTGCAGGGATTACTTTGCAATTTGGCCAACGAAATTTTGTTAGTCTGTCAATAAATAATATGGTGAACCGGTGGACGATAACAGATTGAGTTTGATCAGGTGCCTACTATTTTATCAGGTAAATTCATTGTTGTTTAATTATGATCAATTGCTTCGTCTACAATGATCATCATCGATCGATAAGATTTATGAGAGTGATTCTCTAGGATTTTGCACTATTGATTCCCAAATTCCAAGGAGTAGTTCCTTGTTGTGTTCGACTTTGTGTATAGTGAGGTTATATATTGCTCTTTCGTGAATGTAGATTTGATTCAATCTGGACCACGTGAAACAGTTTCTTCATTAAATCTTTTGTTGCGTTGATGTATAAAGTTTGGGGACTATTATGTTATTTTTCAAATATTATGGACTTTTATAATTAATTTGATTGATAGGAGGAAAATATTTAATCTTAATGTTTAACGTTTGATATGTCATATGAGCAAATCAAATTATAAAAGTTCTAAAAGTTAGTCCAAGTAACATTTTCAATGTGATGTTATTAACTTATAATAAATTCTCTTCGCAAGGTTACTCGATCGACTTTTTTTAATTAGCAGCATGACTATATTATACTGATTTAGGTAGTTGATGCCTCGATGGTAATAAAAACACATCGATTGATCGGCAGGTCTTCTTCTAGTTGCTATTAGTTGAAACAAGTTGCTGAAAGACGAAGACATGTTACTTTTGTCTTTCCATTTCGAAAGTTGCAGTGAACTTCCTAACCACATGCTTCAACTTAATAATGTTTGAGTGCCATTGTAAAGCATGTTGCGCAAGTGGTTTTCTTTTGCAGTTAAGAAAATTCTTGTAGTACTGTATACATGTTACTCAATTGGGTACTTTGCCATTCTTGTAATTGACATTGCAACCAAGACGAGATGTCGGTCGTTTATATCACTTGATGTACTTTATATTCAAGTGAGCATATGGAACTAGTTTATGGAACAAGTGGCATTACTAAAGTGACTATGTGGAAATCTTCTTCAGCAATTGGACGTGGTAGCCGACTCATTTGATTATTGAGAAAGTTGAGTGTAACATGTAGTGTTGATGCAGAATGGAGTTCAATTCCCCTTAAAAGACATTACTTTATATTAGAACATATCCAGAATATTCACATTTTTACGATGAAATAAACATTCGAATTTTTACTCGATGTGAAATAGTTTGGAGGATCTCTTCATTGTGAATTGGTAGACCCACATTCCTCGATATGTGATTATATATAAATAATTTTAGGAGCAGGGACCAATGCAGTTGAACCAGAACAATTATAGTAGTTATGGGTTTCTCGTAAATCGGTAGATAATGTTTAACACATCATTATGGAGATAGAGATGCAAGTTTAGATAAGTCTCATAATTTCTATATAATGTATAAATGCACCTCTACCTATTGGACTCGTAAAGGTGAGCGTTATGTCATAGTATTACATATATAGTATATATAACATATACGGAGTATATAGTTCTAAACAATACGACATAGTTAACATTTACTTAAAAGTTATAATTTTTTTGTGTGTGTAGAATTGATAACGGTATATATACCATCAAAATACACATTTTTATTCGTAAATGTACCTATAAATTTTTTGTAGTTAAACGTGTTTGATATAAAAGGATTATATGATGGATGAGGGACTGTTTGGATGGACATTTGAGTGGGCATTTGAATGGATTTTGTGTTTGGATGGATATTTGAGTAAGATATTTTAAATGTATTTTAGGCCAAATCACTGTTCATTGAGCGAAATGAGTGAAATTTCAGAGGTTCGTTCACAATTGTGGACATAGTGAGGGGAAAAATACTTAATGCACAGTTAAGTACATGATCACCCACAAAACTATCCAAGTGCAACAGTTTCTCTCTGAAGGATCGGAGTCATCAGTGATCGGATTGTTGCACATAGCTTTTTCCCTTTTTTTAAATGGGCCGATTAAAGAAGCTGAGGTCATAAATTTGAGGTTTAAACTAAAAAGTCCAATGATATTGTTGGGTTCATAACCATCGGTCAACAGAGGCATTTATTCATTAATTCACCTTTGAGGTAAAAGAGAGGACTAAAACCAAAGCGATAACATAATCAAATATAACATGCATTTTAAGGAGCAGTATTTAATTGGGCATTGGGCATTGGAGACACAACTAAATTATTTACTCCACTTGTTTTTCCTTCTGTCTATTTAACCATTTCATGCTAGATCATGTTATTATATTATATTATATTTATAACGACGCATCCATTAATATACGTGTAAGTTTGAGAAAACTTCAGCGTTTGTCTGCAAAACTTGCGAATTGAAGAGTTATTGTGCAAAGTCTACAATAACTAAAAGACGCTGGATTGATTTAGGTCGTTGGATCATAACAAAAAGGAGTGATCGGACGGATACTGCTCCAATGACGGCTATTCTCGCGTCTATAAGTAGCTAGTAGCCTTTTGTTGTCAATAATCATCAATTCACTTGTAAAATCACTGAATTAAAGTGTTTGTGAGCGGTTAGGATCGTAGATATTGTGAATCGTGATAGCAACTTGGATCAGAGAGTTGTGGTTGCTCGATTGACGATTTGATCATTGTTCTGTAAGCTTGTAATTGTGTTTCCGGTGATTTAGTGGAATTGCAGTAGTTTTTCTCCCGAGCAATAGGCCGATGTGACATGCTGATGCTCGTTATATCTTGTGTTGATCGTTATTGTTTTATTTGTTGTTTGATCGTTACGTAATTGTTCGATTGTTGTTCTCGTCGCCATTATTACTTTTATCCGTAATTCTTCTTAATTCGTCTGTGATTGATTTGTAAACCCTAACAAGTGGCGCAATTTGTGGGAACGAATTAACCGTTTGTGTGTTTACTGATTGTATTGTATCACAGTAGTCATGAGTTCTACTCGGTTTGATGTGGAGAAGTTTAACGCGAATAATGATTTTGGTTTATGGAGAGTCAAGATGCGTGCATTAGTGGGTTCAACAAGGTGTGATTGAAGCACTGAAGGGGTCTGACAAGATGAGCACTACCTTAAGTGCAGAAAGGAAGGCTGAAATCCTGGAGAAAGCGCATAGCGCTATGGTTCTGAGCCTTGGTGATAAGGTGTTAAGAGAAGTGTCTAAAGAAGACAATGCAACTGCTCTATGGCTTAAATTAGAGAGTTTCTACATGACTAAATCTAAGGCAAACATGTTATACATGAAGCAAAAGTTGTACTCCTACAAGATTGTAGAGGAAAGGAGCTTGGAGGATTAACTGAATATGTTCAACAAGTCACTTGATGACCTGAAGAACATTGATGTTCAAATCTCTGATGAGGACAAGAAAATTCTCCTGATTAATGTTTTACCCAAGGTGTATGACAACCTGAAAGATGCATCACTCTATGGCAACACCACTGAGTTATCACTAAGTGATGTGGTGTCTGCAATCAGGTCCAAACAATTATAGAAGAATAGAGAGTGCAGTCAAACCATTGGTGAAGGGCTAAATGTCAAATATCAAAAAGCTAATAAGCAGACGAAGAAGTTCCCTGAGCCAAAGAAACAATTTCAGGCTCCTCAGAACATGCAACACACCGAGTTTAAGGGGATGAGAAAGTGTTTCCACTGCCACAAGAATGAACATATGAAGAAAGATTGTCCCCTCTTTAAGAAAAGACCTGACAATAATAACATAACTAATGCAACTAATGTGTTTGCAGGGATTGTTGATGAAGCTGCAGATGCACAGGTTCTTTGTGTGTCTACCATACCAAGCTCAGATAGATGGATAATGGACTCTGGTTGCACATTCCATGTTTCACCTCACATGCATTGGTTCTCTGACATGAGACCTACTAGAAGAGGGATGGTGATGGTTGCGAATGATGAACTCCGCAGCATTGAAGGGATTGGTACCATTCACTTGAGAATGAGGAATGGTGACATCAGGATATTGACAGATGTCAGGTATATCCCTGACCTCAAGAGAAACTTAATATCTCTAGGTACATTAGTGAAGAAAGGTTTTAAGTTTCATGCAGAAAATGGCACTCTATAAGTTATGAAAGGAAACATCATTATGTTGCAAGGTCCTAGAATTAATAAACTGTACTATGTTGATTGTGATGTTATAATTGATCATGCATGTGATATTACCTCTGTAAGTTCTAATATATGGCATAAGAGACTTGGTCACATAAGTCAGAAAAGATTAATTGAGCTACACAAATAAAATTTGATTAAAGAGAGTAGCATTGAGAAGCTTCATCGATATGAGCTATGTATGTTGGGAAAATCTAAGAAAAATAGTTTTCCCACTGCTACTCACAACACAGTTGAGCCTCTAGATTATATCTATTCTGACTATGGGGACCTGCTAGTGTAGCATATCATGGTGGAGGTAAGTACTTCATGAGTTTAATTGATGACTACACTATAAAGATTTTGGTGTACATTTTAAAAAGTAAGTCTAACGCATTTGTCACTTTTAAAAACGGGTGTGCTCTCATGAAATATGAGAAAGGTAGAGGTGTGAAATACTTTAGAACTGACAATGGCCTGGAATTCCTTTCAGAGCAATTTAAAAGTTTTTGCAGTGAAAATGGCATTAACAAACACCTCACTGTACCTGGTACACCTCATCAGAATGGACTAGCTGAAAGGTTGAATAGAACATTGCTAGAAAGAACCAGGTGTATGATGTTTACTGCATGGGTTTCCAAACATTTCTGGGCTGAAGCTGTCACTACAGCTTATTTTCTAGTCAACAAGTGTCCATCATATGCCATAAAGTTTAAGACACCTGATGAGTTGTGGTATGGGAAGCCATACAACTATTTGGAGCTCAAGGTCTTTGGGTGTATCGCACATGCTCATGTTACTCAAGACAAGCTTGAACCCAAGGCTTTAAAATGCATTTTTATTGGATATCCACATGGTGTAAAAGTCCATAAACTCTGCTGTATGGAGAAGAATCACACAAGGTAATTATTAGCAGAAATGTGGTGTTTGATGAGAAAAACATGCCATACAACTCCCAGTACTCTGGTGATAAATCTCAGAAGGAAATTGATGTCAACTTTGAGGTGGGGTTACCTGCAAACTCTGAAAATGGTCACAGGGAAGAAGAAAGAGCTGAAAGTGATCAAAATCATTTAAAAACTCCAGTACAACATAGAGATGAGTGTGCAGAGTCAGGTGGAGCTACTTCTGGTATCTCTAACTCACCACCACCAAGAAGGAAACAAGATGGTAGCAGAACAATGCTGATGTTGAAACTCTCAGAAGCTTTCAATTAGCAAGGGATAGGTACAGAAGGACCCACATAGCACCCATCAGGCTTGATTTTGAAGACATGGTAGCTTTCACATTGAATGTAGCTGAAGAGGTTGAGTATAAAGAGCCCAGAACCTACAATGAGGCAATTTCCTGCAGTGATAAGGATAAATGGATAGTAGTCATGCAAGAGGAGCTCAACTCACTTGAAAATAACCACACATGGTCATTAGTTGAGAAACCACCATCTCAGAAACTTGTGAATTGTAAATGGATTTTCAAGAGAAAGGTTGAGGTAGCATAAGCTGAGTATTTTAGATACAAGGCCAGAGTAGTTGCAAGAGGTTTCACTCAGAGAGAAGGAATTGATTACAATGAAATCTTCTCTCCTGTAGTGAAACATGCCTCTATAAGGTTCTACTTGCTATGGTAGCTTATTTCTACCTGGAACTACAACAACTAGATGTAAAAACAACTTTCTTACATGGAGATCTTGAGGAAACCATATACATGACTCAACCTGAGGGATTCATTTTACCAGAAAATGAAAACAAGGTTTGTCTCCTAAAGAAATCACTATATGGGTTAAAACAAAGTCCAAGACAATGGTACATGAAATTTGATGAGTATGTGTTGCAGACTGGTTTTGAAAGATCTTTATATGACAGTTGTGTGTACATTAAAAGGTCTTAATCTCTCATCCAAGCTTACATGTTACTATATGTTGATGACATGCTAATAGTTAGCAAGGACACTAGTCAAATCACTAAAATTAAAGTTACACTCAATGATGAGTTTGACATGAAAGATCTGGGAGATGCAAAGAGGATTTTAGGCATGGATATTTGCAGAAATAGAGTTGAAGGTACTCTACATCTAAGGCAGTCTGATTGCATTAGAAAGGTGGTGAAGAGGTTTAATATGCATGAAGCTAAAGCTGTTACTTTACCACTGGGATCTCATTTCAAATTATCAGAAGAAATTAAACCTACATCTACTGATGAAGAAAAGTACATGGATTCAGTCTCTTATGCTAATGCAGTGGGAAGTATAATGTATTTGATGATATGTAGTAGGCCTGACATTGCTCATGCCATCTCAGTTGCTAGCAAATACATGGCAAATTCTGGAGTTAAGCATTGGGAATCTTTAAAGTGGATATTGAGATATCTAAATAGTCCTGCAAACCTGGGAATAATGTATAGAAGTGAGAGTGAAGAAGAAAACATCTATCTTCAAGGATATGTTGACTTTGACTATGCAGTAAACCTGGCTAATAGAAGATCTCAAATTGATTTTGTGCTTACTCTATTTGGTGCTGCCATTCGCTGGAAATCTAATCTTTAGTCAATGGTTGCTCTCTCCACCACTGAAGCTGAGTATATGGCAGCTACAGAGGACATAAAGGAAGCACAATGGTTGACAGGAATTCTTGAAGATTTTGGATTGAAACAGTCTAAATTTCCATTCACTGTGATAGTCAGAGTGCTCTCTATCTGATGAAACATCAAATGTGACATGAAAGGACTAAACACATTGATGTGAAGTTTCATTTCATCGGGGAAGTCATTGAAAAAGGAGAGATTGAAGTGCAGAAGATTTCTACTGAAAAGAATGCTTCTTATATGATTACTAAATCATTGCCTTTCAACAAGTTTGCTTATTGTGTGAAGCTTGTTGGAATGGTGGAAGCTTGAGTTGTCTGTGTGATAACTTAAGTGTACAGGTAAGGTATTGGTGATTACCCAATGCTGTCTTTGAGATAGCATGTTCTTGGAGAAGAACACTGTGGTTCCACTTTGATCCGGTGGAAGAGTTTTGCATCCAAGGTGGAGATTGTAAGTTTGAGAAACTTTGGGGGTTGTCTGCAAAATTTGAGGAATTGAAGGTCTATTGTGCAAAGTCTACAACAACTAAAAGGCGCTGGATTGATCTGAGCCGTTGGATCATAAAAGAAAGGAGTGATCGGACGGATACTGCTCCAATGATGGTTATTCTCGCGTGTATAAGTAGCTAGTAGCTTTGTGTTGTAAATAATCATCAATTCACTTGTAAAATCACTGAATTAGAGAGTTTGTGAGCGGTTAGGATCGTAGATATTGTGAATTGTGATAGCAGCTTGGATCGGAGAGTTGTGGTTGCTCGATTGACGATTCGATCATTGCTCTGTAAGCTTGTAATTGTGTTTCCGGTGATTTAGTGGAATTGTAGTTGTTTTTCTTCCGAACAATAGGCCGATGTGGCTTGCCGAAGCTCGTTATATCTTGTGTTGGTCGTTATTGCTTTATTTGTTGTTTGATAGTTACGTAATTGTTCGATTGTTGTCCTCGTCGCCATTATTGCTATTATCCGTAATTCTTCTTAATTCGTATGTGATTGATTAGTAAACCCTAATAATGCGTACACGTAAAGATAAAATGTTTAAATAGTTCATGAGATTAAAGCTTTGTTCTCTTCTACTGAAAACTACTTCAGTTCAGTTCAACTTTACTTAGGCTATGTTTTCTTCAACTGAAATTCAATGAACTGAATTAAATAAAACTGAACTGAACTAAACTGAAATAATATATAAATTATAATTAAGTACAGTTGAACTGAACTGAATAAAACTAAATTAATAAACGGAATGAGTCTTAATTTTATTCAATTTAATTTAGATTAATAAACTGAATTAGTCTTAATTTTGATTCAATTTACTTAAGTTGAGTAAATTTTATAACATACCCTAATTGTAATGGATGCTTCAGTGTTCAGCCAGTATTAATAAAAAAAAAGGAACAGATAAGACATGAAATTGGTATTATTAATAAAAAAAAAGGAACAGATAAGACATGAAATTGGTATTACACAAGTTTCAACCCACATATCCTAGGAGGAAATAAAGATTGTTATCTTGTTTGTTTTACCTGCTTGGTACGAGCACCGATGATGCCCGTAGGCTTATTGATGTTCCTCTTTGGACAAAACACAAACTCCACAACTTCCTACACTGCATCTTAATACTTGTTAAATTCTTCTATTTTTACTGTTTTACTATTTTATTCCTCATTACAAAACACTAGCTATACTGAAATTATTTTGTAACCATTTCCCAAGGCATAGTTTTTAATTCTCAGTCATGTCTTCAAATCTCCCATCCACAGTACACATATTCATTGTTCAGCTTAATGTCTGTATAGAAATACAGATAGTCGTTGAATTAAATAACTTCAATGTGACCCATCTAAATAGTATTTCAGATTTTGTATACATGATAGGTAACCCATTGATGATACTATAACTTTTCGATTGACTTTAGGACCTAAATTAGTCGAGCCGAGGTTTATTTTGTACTACTAATCTCTAATACGCATATGGTTTACCTAGATCCGCGTCAAATTTGAATGGCAATGCCAGTGTAAGTGAAAATTAAAATTAGTTGTACCAAAGATTACCCCCATGTAAGAAACCTTTTACAGCAGTTCAGATTTAAAAAAAATGAAAGGTTTGACTTTATGCTAAAGTGTAAGTGAAAATGAAAATTAGTTGTCACGCATGGTGCATGGTGAATTGGTGATAATTCATGATTTCAGAGTACGAACTATTATGACCTGTGTAAAATTAACCTACTAGAAGTACAAAATTTTACTCACAAGAGTCACAAGAGTTGGGTTGTATCTTGCAATTAACCACTGGAAAATACTGAGGACATTTAAAAGACCAAATTTAAAGTCATGCAAATAATTAATTACTAGCATGTGACAGTATAACGACTTGAGTATGTTAAAAGCGCAGTTTTTAATAAATCAGTAAGTTCTGAATTATTGGTAGCACGGTAACTATGTGAACCAAATGCTCATTATGATATTACCTATAAAATATACAACCTCGGTACCATGCTTAATTTCTAATTAAGTTGATAACGATTTTTATTTAAGAATGTGTATATTATAATAATATTGAAATGTAAAGTATAATTGATAAACATTGGAAATATTTACGTGTATATTATGTGAAGTACTAAATTTGAGAATATTTGAACAAATAACAAAGTTAAGGGTGAATTTAAATTTATAAGTAAGGTTTTGCTCTCTTTTATTCAGTTATAATTGTTTGAACTGAATTAAACTGAGTTAACTTACATCATAATATATGTAAACAGAGTTAAATTAAATTTAATGGAATTGAATTAAATTAATTTTTAGTTGTATATAATAATGGTGGGAAAAATGTGAAATGGTTTGTTTTTTTAACCGACAAGACTGGGGGTAAATTTTGGTCATTGGAAGCAACGGTATTAAATTTGTAGCAAGGGACTGAAATCTTGGATGTTGACCCGTATCGTTCTGATTATTATTCGTGGGATTTGTAATCTATCAAAAATCTTAAAGATAACGACATATGTCCCTTATGATTTAATTTATCAACTTTAAAGTACGTTATGAAAAAGCATATATCATAAGTTTTTTAACTTGAATTCTAAATCGTGACGAGAATAAAGTTTATACCAATTTGAACCTTGAATATGAAATGCTTACTGGGTAAGACCAAATAGGCCTTTTGCTTCCCAGTACTATGTATCTTCATGATCTTATCTATCGATGTACCTACCTTATCCGTAATGTATTAAGACAATTTTGTTTCCATTTATTGAGATTAAATCCGACTTGTCCCAAACAATTAACCAAAAGGAACTTGCCACTTCCGGACCTAACACAAAAATGGGTCTTCAAATACTTGTATGTGCACACAACTATAAATTAAATTATAGGGTAGCTTGGAAATTTAGAATTTCATAGCACTAAGATTAGGGTGCGGTCGTGGACATTGATGGTCGCACCACAACCGCACCACGACCAATTTCGGTACGCTATTATGTGATTGTGGGAAAAGAGTAACTTGATCGGTTGCCAATCGAGTTACTTGTTTTGTTGGGCCCCAATTCCTTTTTTTCTTATTTTTTATTATTTACAAAATATAAAAATTATACTGTCGTTTATTTTTCAAGATCTACAAAATGAGACCAGTGAAGATATATTTTCTCATACATCAAATGTTACCATTTGTTCGTATACGTACGTATTTTGTACCGTTTCACTATTATACTCGTACTTTCAGTAAAAACGTCTATTTTCGCTCCAAACTTTCATATTCACATTAATATAACTATAAACAAAAATTAAAATTAAAAAAATTAAAAAATAGCCCGCGACCGTGATCGTGATCATTACCACAATTGAGAAAAGCGATCGCGAGATGTAGTTGCGAAGCAACCAAAATACCACAATTAATTTTTCGTTCACCACAGCCGGACGGTCTAACCTTTGAAGGATTATCTGACAAAATTTATAATAAACTTATTACTTTCAAACATTAGGTTAGCTCTTCTTTTAATTACTTCACTTGAATGGTATGATTGTTCATTGGCCACTCTTATGAAGTCTAGGGCAAATGAAGTATTTTATAACTTCATTTTCATTGAAAGCCACTTTAATATTAACAATGTCTTTCTAGTCACAATTAATTTATGGGGTTTTTCCATTTCTGTCGAATCTAGTTTAAATGTACACCCAAAAACTTGGCTAGTTAAATTAGGATAAGACAGATCTAATGTACCAAAATACATAGTCTGCAGTAGTTGAATAAATGTATTTGCTCCCCATTAGCCAACAAAATGGTAAATAATAATACCCTTTCAAGATTTTCCACAAGTGGTCCAAATGAAATTTATCACAATTGTTCAATGTGAAGTTTAGGCTAGCTATATCTACGGTGAATAGTCTTTTTGGCTCTCCTTATCGTAGTTGGTTGATTGTAACAAGTCCTTTTTTGCTCTGTTAGTACTTAGTAGTAGGAGTTACCATTTATATAAGTGAGTACTTTTAACAACTATATTTGCACACACAAGATTTTAACTCTATTTTAGAAGGTCAATCTACTCATTCGTTGCATGATTGATCAATTTGAAGCATGGTTGGATTGGACCACAAATTGGTGCTGCAACACGCAACAATTTATCCTTATCGCCAAGTGAAGAGATCGGTAGGATATGCTTCAAGGCTAGACACCCATAGTGAATATGTCACTTTGTGCTCAAGTAGTATAGGTTTACTAACCTTTGATTTTGAATCGGTTGCTTGTAGGCGTTTTGTATTTGTTAGCTACTGACATTAATAACAATCATAAAGCGTAATAAATATTAGAACATGTGAAAATGAAATGCGTTGGGTAAATACTACTAGAGAGAAATAATTATGAATTGAATAATTGGTTGTTGGTTCTGCGTTTTGTGTATTATTGCGTTGCAATTAACATTATTAATGGTTAGGGTGTGTGATACATTTATATGTAACTAGTGACTCGTTGATAGGCGAATCTATTAAATCTTGCAACTTAATTTAATGGTTAGAATTTGAAGGGAAGTGCATGTTATAAAATTAATAAGGTGATCGATCATGCATACGTTGCAATGCGATTTCACCGCATCACAAGAGGACAATTACTCTAACACTATGGGATCTTGTCCAATTAGGTTTTCTATAAATACTCCTACATGTAATCATTTATTGGCACATACTCATTATCCAACCACTTATACCCGAGTTCTTATGAGACAATCCCGTTTTTACATATACACTTGTTCATAACCCAACATGTCCAAGACAAGTCAGGGTCTAACTATTTCCCCTATACTTCTTGGCATGTGCTACAGGCCAAACCTATTAAGGCTGAGCAGATTCGAGACCGGATCGAAATATTAGACCAAACTGGATCGAAAAATCGGACCTCAGACCGATCCTATGCCTATTAGGTCCTGTCATCGGTCTTCAATATTTGAAAATATCGGTCTTCGATCCGGTTCGGGCCAAAGACCTCCACCTTGTACCTCCAACCTCCACCTCCACCTCCGACCTCCACCTTCCACTTCCACCCTCGAATTCCACCTCCACCTCCGAGGTGTTGATCCTTTTAACATGAATATGCTTCTGGATCGAACATATTGAACATATATAGGGATTTTGAATTTTAAAATTTTAATTTCTTTTTTTAATTTCATTTGATTTTGATCGGTCCTGGACTGAACCAAACCGATTTTTTCAGTCCGGTCCGGTCCAGGACCAACCATTACTAGGTCGGGGTCTTGGGATGGAAAAATAGCTAAAACTCGATCCATGCCATTTCGGGCCATGTTCGGTCCGGTCCGAGTCTAGCCCGATGCTCACCCCTAACTATGAAGTTATGACCATTCACCACGAATAGAGATGTCATATATTTACCTTCATTTCAATTGGATACGGTTATGGAACAGTTGTTTATGTACATTTTATTTAATTCATTTCAAAATAATTATTTGTATTAGTAATGTATATAACATAATTTATAATCATATTCAACGTCACTTTAATCTAATGCTCAACTTTAAAGATAAGCTAAACATCTTAATGTTAGCATGTGAAAAATATGCTAGTATATGAATATATTAATTATATATTGTTAAATATAAATTTATTTAGGGGCTGATTGGCATGGCATTTCAATGGAAATTTTGGTGAAATTGTGTTTGGAATGGAATTGAAATGGAGGTATTTAAAGTGTATTTTAGGCCAAATCAATGTTCATCGAGCCAAATGGAGGCATTTAAATGTCTGGCCAATCAGCCCCTTAAACATTACAAGGATGTTACATGTATATTTAAACTAATTGAATAATATAAATATATATATATATATGTGTGTGTGTGTGTGTGTGTGTGTGTGTGTACTCCCTCCGTCCCGATTTGGAAGTCCCGCTTTCCATTTTAGGTTGTCACGGTTTGAATGTCTCGCTTCCTTAAATAGAAAGTTTATCTCCTACTTTATACATTATATCTCATGTCACTACAAAAAACTGAGTAAATCCGTCGTTAAAGACTCACCGATCCGTCGTTGGGCCGTCGACGTCCTTTATTAAAACGGGCGTCGTTAGAAGTATAACGACGGACTAATTTGTCCGTCGTTAGACATTACAACGGATAAAAATGAATCTGTTGTTAGTAGTCCGTTGACCACTAACGACGAATATATTTTATCGGTCGTTAAATATATTGATGGATAAATCTATCTGTCAGTATTATCTATCAACGGATAATATCAAGCATCATTAAACCTAACGACGGATTGACATCATCCACCGTTAAGGCGAAATTAACCTTAATTCGTGTTTCTAACGACGGATGAGACGGATAGATACTATAATTTTTTAATATTTAAAAAAAATCGTACATGATTAATCGATTTGTTCATATTATGTCACCCAAAACAATTATAAATAAAAGACATTCTTAAAGAACTTAAAGTTGAGAAAATATCATAATAAAAAAATTCATCACAGTTAACATGTTCGTACATAACTTCAAGTACTGTAATAGTCCTAGAAGAGTTGAATGTAATGAAATCAAAACATAGTATCATTGACTATCATCGTATGGGTGACGGCTACGTTGGCTCATGTGCTCCATCATCTTTCTCATCTCAGCTATCTCTCGCTCTACTTTGGCCTCGTGTGTCTCAAACTTGTTATGTAGAGAATCAAAGCTAGCTGCACATTTCTTTCCTAGACTCCCCACTCCGTAAACCCGACCTTTCTCGTATGGTGGGTTCACCTCAAGGAAGATACGGTCATGCGCCTCAATGGACAACTCCACAATCTCTGTCCTATCATCGATCCTCCTCTGCACCTCAGATTTCAATATTTAGGATACTCGTATAAGTAAAACTTCTATTTGTTACAGTTGAAATTAAAAAAATAAGTATGAAATTGTAAAGAAAGAAATATTGTACCGCTATCTGCTCGACCATGCCGTCTACCCAAACACCTCCCTTCGACTTCCCCTTCGTCATCTCTTGAAGAAGTGTGCGCAGTTCCTTAGCCAGTTGTTGTACAAACATGACGAATCAAGTTATAATCGTTAATTTGTGAATTATATTCAAACAACAAATCAATAAAATACGAAAAGTGAATAGATTAGATGGAAGTAAAAATAATACAATACTTACTGACATCACTTCATCTGTAACAACAGCGCGAGACTAGTAGTGATGCCTGGCGGTGCCTTTCCCATCTCGCAGCTCAGTTAGCTGGTTCTGTTGATTCTTGTAGGAGGTGTCTTGCACGTAGGTATCCTGCCAGTAGGTTTCCCACTATTGCCACTGCTCCGGAGTCAAGTGATCTGGCTTTTTAGGCCGACGTCTCTTCATGTCGTGGACATAACACTTGTACTGGTTTGAATCTAGACGCTCAAAGACAGGCCACATCGAACTCACTATTCGATTGGGAATGTAGAACTTTTTCTACATCAATTTCATCCAGACAAATCATCAATTCAAATGCTATCATACAAATAACATATCACCAAGTCAAAGAAACACAATGGTGACTAACATATCACCAAAGTTAAGTGGCTAACATACCACAAATACAAACAGTCTTACAATTAACTAATACAATGGTGACTAACATATCATCCAAGTTAAGTGGCTAACACACCACACATGCAAAGAGTCCTACAATTTACTAACATGTACGATGACTAACATATCACCCAAGTTCAGTCATTTAACAAACATATCATGAAAACAAATTTGAGAAATTAAAACATGAGACTTTAAGTGAAAATGCTTACCTGAGCTCGTCAAAGTAGAAATGCTTGGTCGCATCACTCAGCGTTGACCACTTCTCTCCTCCTTCACCGGGCTTCTCCATTCGGGTCTTGATGATCTTAGTCAACTCCCCATACACATTCTTAGGCCAAAACATGCACATATCAATGAATCAAATGCTTATTACTAGTAAATGAGAAAGTCATTTCATTTATACGCAATTATCATCTATGTATTTTCACAAGAATAAATACTTCTTATCCGGGCTGTTAATGAACATAACAGGCCTTCCTTAGTACTTGGCTCTGTCTACTATCTCTAGCCCATAAGGGCAGCCATCACGGGGAACTCCTCTAAATCAGGAGATGTAGACACGCTCTCACCACCCGAACCAGGTGGGGTCTGGCTGACATGAGTGTCGCCCTGACTGCTCCTACCACCAATGGCATCGAGTGGGGGACTAATACCACTCGGTCTGTCGCCACTCTGGGTCCCACTAGTCTTGGGGAGACGGTATGTACACTTCCTATGGCGCGGCATCTGAAAGAGAAATTGACAATGCAAAAGAAAATTGTATTAGTACAAGATATAACTAGAAATGGTGAAGTAAACCATAAACATTGCATAAGAAAAACACATGTTAGGATATTCAACAAAAACCGTGAAATATAGAAAACACATACCCTCTTCCTCGTCGCCATTAGTTAAATCTTTATATTCATTGTCATTTAGTTGTACGTATTAATTAGTTGCATGTACGTGATTTCTAGCTGTATCACCAGCAGACTCTCCTTGATACGAGTTGGTAATAAATTTGTCTTTGTGAATATACTTTATCCTGAAGTGTGCTCGTATATGTATAGCAGCTAACCAGTCCGCCTTGTCTCGTTTCATGCTTGGATATTCAAAGAAAATGACCTGGCTTGCCTGGAGGCAGGTTGTAAGGTGTTAACATCACTGGCCAACAAGAGTACTTGCGGTCTTTTCCAAACGGATTAAACCCGTCCGTGCAAACCCCGAGACGTACATTTCTAGGCTTAGCTGCAAACTCTGAAAATGTTTTATCGAACTCCTTCCATGTTGGCGAGTTTGATGGGTGCTCCATTATACCAGCAACATCCGCCTCCCTAACTCTCTCCTTGTGCCACCGCATTTTATCAGCACAAGCGTTTGAAATGAACAACCTCTTCGGACGAGGTGCTAGAGGGAAGTACCACATTTTCTTATGGGGAAGAATTTTCTTTTGGCTTTTGATTGAGGCAAACTCCTTATAACGCTTGTAAGGAGCTTTGCCACAGAACTTGCATTCCAATAGATTTTCATCCTAGCCCCAGTAGATCATGCACATTTCCGGACAACAATTATGATTTCCATAGGCAACCCCATTCCCCGCAACTTCTTCTTCGCCTGATAAAAGTTACTTGGAACTAGATTTAGGTAAGGTGTTAGCTTCTTCATTAGATGTACCCATTGATCGAAGCTCGCTTCAGATTGATGACCATCACTCTTACAAGCAATTAGCCGAGCCAACAAAGACAACTCAATATTTTATTCCATCAGTTCTTTCTAAAGATTTACTTTTTTTATATTTTGTAAGATTCTTTTATTCAGTTTACCGTTTCATTTTTTAGAAATTCACAATCTCCAATTAATTATAAACTTTTTACTCACTCTCTTTTACAAATTGTCTATTTTCTCTACAGATCTCTTGCTTTTTACCACTTACTCAATATTTTATTAAAGTATTTAAAACTCACCTAAAGTCAAATGAGAAACCTTGTAAAGATCAAAAGTAATAGTACATAGTCACATTTTATCATCATCGATTATGATTACAATTTTAACCACAATAAAATTTTTCAAATACACATTAAATCTTTTTTCTTTTTTAAAACAGTTAAAATTACAATTACTTTAATCATATACCAACACCTATTTACCTCCTAAAACACCTTGACTCCTCCAGGAATCGAATTTTACATTTTCTCCTTATCACTCCAAATTCATTTTACTGTACAACTTTATGCCTTTTAAAAAGAAGCATATCAAATAATTTCTACCTAATTGGATTGTGATTCTCTCAAATGAACCACTAGTTAATTATTTAATAGAATACTAGGAGTTGTTTGTCATACCGCTGTAGCGACTTTTTTTCCACTGAAATTGAATATTTTATACATAAAAAATTCAATTTAAATGCGGATTGTGTAATAATAATTGGATAAGAGGGGCAAAGAAAGAGAAGAGGGAAGCAGGGAAGATATCAAAGCATTGGTTGAAGTAGGGTAAAGTTTGACGTGAAGGGAAGAGAAAATAAAAATGAATGAATTGGGCTAGGTGGGGTGCAAACCGCAAAAGAAATTAAATTAAGAAAGAAACAAGTATTAAAAGGCTGGAAATTGGACCCATGCTATCCCTGTCGGACAAGAGGGAACGGATTATTTCAACGTCTCGCTCGCTCCCATGCGACAACCACTAATGCACGCCATACCACACCATTCTAACCCCTCCTAGTCCCGCCGAGTAGATTATAGGCGTATAAAATCGAGTCGGTCAATCATTAATTAACTGATAAATAAACACTTCATAACATAGGAATTAATGTTAACAATTAATGCTTTCATGTGTATATGAGGAAAAAATTTAATAAGCTAATTATATATTACAATATCCTAACCAGAACTACCTTATAACTCCATATCTCAACCACCTTAAAAACTATAATTTTCAATTCTAATTTTACTGGTCATAAGTTCACACAATTGTTTAGAGATTACTTTACATATAATTTCTTTGAACTCGTCAAAAAATTACAATTATACCAACTTCACTATAACTCTGTAAGATATATATAATTATTCGGTATCATAAACGGTAAGCATGTATGAGCGACTGAGAAATTCTGTATACATGATTATTAATTGTTCACTTCATTAAAATAAATATGTTTTAAAAGTGACGAGAATTTTTTCCTTCTTTATATAGTTCATGTATGATTGAATAGATAGAATACAAACCTAGTGCAGATTTGAGATTTGGGAATTTCTTAGCAACATGCCACCATATGATATCAAGACAACTACTAAACTGGAAGGTGTCATAGTACATGCTATATGCATGTAGCAAGGATATATGTATGTAGATATTATAGAGTGGGAGTGAATTGAGTACACCGTACAAAGCCACTTGGGGTGTGTGTAAATATAAATGTGCTATTTTGTCTTTGGGACCATAGTGGATTTGATTCGTGGGTGAAGAAGGTGATGAATGTGAATGTTGATTTGATTTGTGGGTGGAGAACGTGATGGGTGTGAAATGAACAGGTATGAAGGTTTTTCATAGAATTAGAGTTAAATTCGTTTAAATGGTGAGAAATTATAAATATGTAGTGATTAAGTCCCTGTTTGTTATACCGTTAGAGTGTCCATCTCCCCACTCAAATCGAATATTGTGTACACAAAAAAAAGATCAACTTCAACTGAAAAAGACCACTCAAATTCTAAACCAATCAGTCTCTAAATTATAGTAGGGTTATTATTATTAATATTTAGTATAAAATTGTAATTATATAATGAAAAATTGATGAATAGTGACTAAATTATAGTGAAGAATCGATAAATAATGATTAAATTGTAGTTGAATTGATAAATTGAGTTGTAATTTAATTATGAAGAAATAAATAAATACTGAATTATAGTTATATGTCAAACACAAATGAATGAAACTTCAATTACAATTGAATTTCAATTCTCGTCCAAACGAGTACATAGACGTAGTAGTTATGTAAAATAAACATATTCATTATATCAAATATAAATTAATATTCTTAATTTATTTTTAGAAATCTATTTATAAAAGAGTTTTAATCAGTATCTATTCACTACATGAAATTTCTACTGCATTATAATTGACATATAATTTTTAATTAAATAAGAAAATAGATGTTCATTTTCATGAAATATGTATATAACTTAAGCATAAAAGTAACATGATTCATTTTTAATTAACTATGAAATGTTTTTGACAACGAAGTGTAACTTAGTAGGTAAGTCACTTCTCCTAAATTAATAGATCGGGAGTTCAAATCATCTTTGTTGTTTAAAATAATAAATTATGAGATGCTTTTATTTTATTTTTGGTAATTTATGAGTTTATGTGGGATAATACATAACAAACAAAATATATATATACACTTATTACCTTTTTTTTATCATTATCTTCACATTTCACATATCTTTTACTTTTTATATAATACCCATCAACTTTTATCATCTACTTACAACATACTATCTTATTTTATTTATTTAAAATTCATAAAATATTCAAATGGTAAACTTTGTAAAATACAGTATTTTATATACTCTGATTGGAATATATACTCGTCTTATTTCAGTTTGCACTCACCGTTGATTATGAATAAATATAAAAGGGTCACGACGTTTGTAGCCGAGTGGCAAGCTGAGACACCCCGTAATCATGAAGTCACGGGTTCGATTCATCCAAAAGGGTAATTATATTATTTCAATATAGATTGGTGGTGATTTGCATATTGAATCGATTGATAAATACGTCTTGTTCAACAATTGTAATTGTAATTTTATATTTCATGTTAATTAATAAAAAAATAAAAAAATATAAAATATTAATAAATAATAAAATTTGAAATGTTATGTTAATAAGAAATGGGTCACACAGCCACCCCACCTACCGTTGATACGTCCCGATCAACCTATGTACGGACCCGACCCTCTTCCTTTTCATCTCCACTCCTCGCTCACTCAGCCACCCTTGGAGGCTTGGAGCACTAGTTATAATTATGGGAGTCCTATTTGAATTAATTATTTTTCTTATCTATTCTCTTTCATCAATTTTATCAATTCTCTTTCATCAATTTTATATATATATATATATATATAAAAAAAAGTATATATAGTTAGATATAATAAGAATTATAATTCAATAATAATTTTAAGTACTAACATTAAGAAGTTCTAATCTACTTATACTTTTAATACTATTTAATTGTTTGATTTCAAATTTAAAATAAAAAATATAAAACATTGAACTTGTTCAATTTTCAGGTTAATTAAAATGCTATGACTCAATTTCAAATTTGTAATCGTATAAAACTCTCCCTTCATTTGAACAATTCCTAAAAAATTTAAATCAATAAATTTATTATGTATCTTTTATTAAAAATAAGCCTCCTATACGCTTATGAAAAAAAGTAAAATCTCTCTAAAAATATCATAGGAGCTCATTTGAAATATATTTTAGAGTAAATACATAAAATACCTACCACCCTTATCCTTGTCTTGTCGTTCGAAATTATAATAATGTATCTAATTAAACAGTATTTAGCCTGTTAGGATTATCCTTGTCTTGTTGTTCAAAATTATAATAAATGTATCCAATTAAACAGTATTTTGGCCGTTAGGATGTTACAATGCCCATCGTGGAGTATCATCGTCATATCAAATTTGAGACCAGTCCTACACACTTTATATCATTTGATTGACAAGTTTTTCACGATGAAAATCAAAAAATTTGTTCATCTACGGGGAAAATATTTTTTTATCAAACTTCACATTCGTCATTCAATTCATATCCGCAATATCAAATTGGGACTCATATAACATTAACACCACAATGGAGTTTTTTTTTTTTTTTTTTGAAACATCTAAATATATTACGATCTCAAAATCCACAAATACAAGAGCATGAGACATTAAAAACAAAATTATTGTTCTGTGAAGAGAGTCATTCACTGATTAGTACTTAAACGCTTTTATGGATCATCAATAATCTAATTAATTAATGATTTTATTGTTAAATGAGCAATGATTAGATTTTAGAATATCTATTTCGCTAGTATTTTTTATCGCACCATCGACCAAAACTAGCACTGTTTATGCTATAGTAGAATTTTGTATGTGTGTATGTATATATATATAATTTTTTGTGGACTTCGTTTCCACCAAATAAACATTTTGGCGTTGACTCTTTGGTTCATGAAGCATGATAATAGACAACTCAAACTTTATAAAAGTTGTGAAGTAAACAAAAATTGGAAATTGAGTACACTCGTCGTTTAGAATGTGGTGATGCAACTAATATATTTGGGATGCTAGTGAATAGTTAGAGGACTACTATGGTCTACGCTAGTAGAACTATTGGTAATGTATTCGGGGCAGATTGGCATGCGACTTAAATGTTCCGATTTAAATGTCTGAATAGTGATTGAAATTGTAGTGGAATTGTTAAAATTGTGTTTGGCATAGAATTGTAATTGAATAGGGTATTATAGGTTTGTTATATAAGTAGAGAAAAATATTGCTACTGTAGAGCCATTTCGATCTTCGGTATTTAAATGTCATAACAAACACAAAATTCTCAAGTAACATCCAAATGGACAGGACATTTGGATGATACTCCAATTAGCCCAACTCTTTTTCAGGTATGTGTATATATATACATACACACACTCATAAATCGTTGTAATTTTAAAATGGAATCCAATTTGTAACCTATCTAATGTTGCACCACTCTAAAAGTCGCATTTCGAGATAGGCGTGCCATCCGTACTCGGTTCTTTTATCTTTGTTTGTATTCCTAAACACTTTCCCCTTTTGCCCAATGTTCTTTTTTCTAATCATGCTTGATGATTTCTCCTTGAATAAATTATCATAAATCTAGCAATATACGGAATAGTGATTGATAAGTTTGGTCCATTGCAACTTTTATGATGGTGGATTATCAATTTTGTTGAATTCACTTAATTTCTCAATTCAAATTGATTGTCACGAAAATTTAATTGTAGAAAATTTTTATAATTTAAATTTCAATTTGAAGTCACGAATAAGATGATTGGATGTGATGTATGCATACATCACAAACATAAGAGATTTAACGAGACCTATTAATACTATTGGTTTATTAATTAATACTATTGATTTATTGATAATATATATCAACGTAAATGTATTACTCTTGATAGATACATGAGCCTTGACATATAGAGGAGATTTGGACTTTAAACACATAATTAGCTCCTCAATTGATGATGCGGAAACTCAGACTCATGGAGGATAAGCCAACTCGACATTTTAAGTTTAAGTTGATTCGTCATGAATAGGCGTAGTTTAGGGTGACTCGTTTAAATTTTAATTTTAACACTATACTAAGCATATGGCACACCACCTCATAAATATGGTATATTATTAAAATAGTACTTCCTCTGTTCCGCTAGAAATTGAACAATCCGAAACAATTTTTCATTTATAAAAATAATTTCACAATATAACTCGATTTTAATCACATATTATAGATCACCCATGTATTTTTATATCTCAAACTCATTCTTAACGATATACTATACATTTTTCTTTAAAAAACGTATAAAATTAAATTGTTTCATTATTAACGGGATGGATGGAGGATACCGTACTGAATTTTTTTTATAAAGAACGTCACTAGTTGTACTACGCTGGAGATGATATGTTGTGATATTTGATGGTGAGGTTAGGTTTTAGATGGTGGGCGCCAATGTTAATGGATGTGTTATGAGTTGCGGATTCCATTGCCGTGAGGAAACCTCATTATCCTCATTTAAACTATTCTCGACTTGAAATAACAGTTTTGTGAGGAACCCTCATTATTCTCATTTAAACTATTCTCGACTTGAAATAGCAGTTTAATAATCTCTTCCCAAACCTTGTCATACACATAAACTAATCAAGTTGGGTTATACTTATGATAATCATGCATGATATGAATGGAAGTCACGTGGTTGGGAGATATATATCCCGCACACAATTGATAGTGAGCTACTAGAATTAGTCTAATATTGAGATTTGAGAGGCATCTTAATTATACTAATTTGTAGTGTCACCATGATGTGTTCATCACTTATTTTATTATTTAATGCTGTCCTCTAGATTGAGAATGGAAATAGTATACACTATTCAACTAGCTAGCATAGCTACTCACTCATTCTTTGACCAGCCAGGCCCTAAAAGAGTGAATCAAAAGAATAATAAATACATCTACTAAAAGTTTGTTATATGTATATGCATGCCTTCAACTTCTTAGACTACTAGGCTCTATTTATGACTATTAACGGAATTTTCAACTTCCATCATTATTTTCATTTTTTATTTATATTTAATGTTGAATTATCTAGAATATAAATTTATTGAACTCAACTGGTAAATATACTAGTAAAAATGTATCTAGACATGTGCGAAGAAAAATGTGATTTTTGAATAAATGCCTCATAATCTTTTGGCCTTTTGGGTCTATATGATGTTTTCATGAACTCCATCACAATAAAAAACGAAGTTCGATATACTAAAATCGTATGTGAACTACTATTATTCATCATATTAACAGATTGTCGTGGACGTATTAATTTTTGTTAGTTATCTTTATACAACTAGTTTTACTTATCAATTATATAACTGAAAGAATATCTTCCCTTCCCTTGAGCTTGCTTAGTAGGGAAGAGGTTGTGGCACATGATTTGGGGTTCTTTATATTTTGAAAACACTAGTCACTATACCTAACATCACTTAAGCATGTGATCTTCAATTATTTAGCCATGGATTTTTGGTTGGAGATGGATTACGTTTGGAAGTATGAAGCAAATACCTTGGTCCACCAATTTTGATTTGATTATAAAAGTATTGATGATGATGAAGTTGTCATTTCAATTCAGATGTAAAAATATGGTACAAAGAACCGAACAAGATATATGGAGTAGAAAACAAAACAAATTAAGGTACAAATATCATAATACTTTGTATCATGTAAATGTGGTCACGAGGATATGCATCATATCATCCAAGTTGTTCAACTACTACATTTCCCTTCTGGTGATTTAATTTCAGATATGACCACACCGGACCAAACACATACACAACACCCACACCCTCTTCACCAGTTCACCTTGTGATGTGCTCACCAACAGCTATACCACAGTCGGAGATACAGACGCGGTCGGAGTCGAGGCTAAATTTTCAAATTCGCAAACTTCATTGTACATTATGTTTAGATCTTGATACGATTAATTTTAGATCCTACCTGATCATCAATTTATTAAAATATAGAGTTGTAGAGAAAGTAGAAAAGACCATAATTGTAGATATGTATTTAGGTTGTGTTATCTTTAATTAAAATTTATTAAATTGAATTTAACTAAACTAAAATATAAATTATATCTAGGTTGAACTGAACTTAACTGGATATAATTTGAAAACACAGCCTTACTCACCTCTACAGTGACCCAGTATGTGTCTAATCACGACTTGTAACAAATATGTCAAATCCAACAGCTGTATCCTTTCAATAATTTTCCATCCATTGCTTGCTCCAAATGGCACAAACACCCTCCTTTTTCTGTTATCCCATTCCTATCCCTACATGCTCCTTTTCTACCTTCTATTTATAACTTTTATTCTTTCCCTTTTAAAATCTTCATTACATTTTATTTTTGGGTGCCCTCTTATTTTCCAAAATCTTCATGCATGTGCTTGCACATACTAACTCATAGTTGGATGGAGAACCACAACCAAGATTTCAGGTGGGGAACTTTATACATAAATATCTTAATTCCTAGAGTTTAAACAAAATTTCGTAATATTTCCTATCAACAAAACTTTAAATTATAGGGACCATGTGACACAACAAAACACTCTCAGTTTTAAACATATGATATAATGACACACTCACTTAATTATTTAAAAGATGATAAATTATGAAGCGAAAGTGTAATTTGTACCGAATAAATCAGTGTAGCGAATGAGAGTTAGTGGCACAGTACAAAAGAAATTGCAACATGTGAGTTTGATTCTGTGACTATTCCAAATTCACACAATGGTTTCCCTTTTCCTTCCTGTCTCTATATTTTCCTGTTAAATTGAAGATCTTCTTTTTTGTTTAGTTTACTAGACTAGATGAATCAAGTGTCCAATTCCACAGTACACATTTCATTTCATTTTCATTTTGTAGTATATATACAAGTGTATGGTATGTGAACATACCATTGTAGAACAGTACACAGTAATACTCACATTGTGTTTTTTGTCACAACCCTTTCAGACAGCAAGCAATACTTCTCTCTTCTTCTTCTTCTTCTACTTCTCTCTCCAATTATTTTTCATTTGACAAACATCAAACTCACTAAACAAATTCTCCTTTTCAACTCTGCTTAACCAAACATAGCTCAAAATAGTTTCCAAAAGGATGCTCCCTTTACTCCATCATCACATTCATTCTGCTCTTTTCTAGATTAATTAGCTGCTTTCTTGCAAACACTGTTAATCTCTATGGATTTTGGCCTTGTGGGTTTGGATACTAACTTGAACTCTGAGACTAACACCCATAAAAGATATGGATCTGGATATGGTAATCAAGAAAGGAGTACTGTAAATGGGGATGATTTGAGGGAGTTTAAAGTGGCAAAGATTGCATCTTGTGCTGAAGCAATGGCTAAACAGAGATCCAGTGATGATATTCGTCACCAAATGCTGAGCTTTTCCTCGCCTAATAACTCAGCATTGCCGTATTATCACCCCATGTCAGCTGCAGTTAGCAAGAGCACAGGTTAGCTTATTTTGCATAGTAGCTGTTTGTTCATATGTGTCACTGAGTGGTTCTTTTTTCAATAAGAGCACTTGCATGAACCAGAGCTTTTCAATGGTTCATTCTTATCTGGTTTTGTCTTTTTGTACGCTCTCATGTCTCATTGTCCATTGTCAAAATAAGAAGGGATGTGATGGTTTTTTCTTGTATTCAGTTTTTTCTGGTACTAAGCTAGTTCTACATTTTTTCAGGTTAAAGAAGAGAATTAATAATTGTTTAAAATGGATTCTTGGTTATTTAGTTAGTGTTGATTGCACCTTTTTTGTTATATTCCAAGATGACTTTTTTTGTCATTATTTCCCAGTTAGTCACAACATTATGGATTTGGGAATTTAAGACATCATTTACTTCTGTTTGAGATGTCTAATCTTGGAAATGAACATAAGTTGATTGATTGATTACCTTAAACATTGGAACTTTCTTTTCCTTTTTTTTCCTTTTAATTTTCTTAATCAGCACTCACCTTTCCAACTATTTTTTTGTGTGTTACAGGGTATGGTTCAGCAGGGATAAATGCTGCCACGGTGCATGGGTTACTTGGATTCAGAGGTCCCTTTACTTCATCACAATATATGGAACTGGAACACCAAGCATTGATCTACAAATACATTGATGCAAATGTTCCAATACCTTCCTATCTTTTGAACCCCATCAGAAAGGCTCTGGAGTCTGCTGGTTTCATCGGCTTTTCGGGCCTTAGACCCAATCCCTGTGAGTTATTTTCTCCTGGTTTTGTGTTTGCTCCAGTAGCGCTTATTTTCTCCTTGGGTTTATGACATACTAATTTAAAAATAATAATAAAGCAAGTTCTTGTTTTTTAATTAGCATGTAGTGTAAAAGCTAGCTTTAAAAGCACACTTATGGCTTTAAGAGCAGTTAACTGCTTTGAATATGAAGTATAGTACTATGAAGCACTTTTTTTGAAAACTGTATAGTATGATTAATGGAGCTGTTTATTTGAGCAATTACAGTAAAAAAATTCTTACAGTTACAAGTTTCTGTTACTCCTTTAGTATATGATAATATCAGATGTTTAGGCCTTAAAGTATCAACTTGAGAGAGAATGTATGTGAACTATAAATTTAAACCAATTACTTTGATTGACAGTGGGATGGGGTGGTTTCCACCTGGGATATTCCAATTCCGATCCTGAACCCGGAAGATGTCGTAGGACAGACGGAAAGAAATGGCGGTGCTCTAGAGACGCAGTTGCTGATCAGAAATACTGTGAACGTCATATGAATAGAGGCCGTCATCGTTCAAGAAAGCCTGTGGAAGGCCAATCTGGCCATTCCGCCTCCGCACTCACCACAACTAGCGTCAAGTCAAATATTCTGGCTTCATCTAAGTTAGCGTCCGTGGTGCCTGCAGGCGGTGATGCCAATAGCCCCGGCCTCTCTCACCAACAACTCAATAACTTTCATCATGGTCACAGTAACCATGTATCTGGATTGCCAAATGTAAACAGGTAAATAAGTTCTTCCGAGTTTCGGCGGTCTCAAACCAGCATCATACATAAGCAAACCAAAATATAAGCATAAGCATAAGCCTATTTGCTCGGTTTCTGGTCTAATGTACAATGTGTTAATACCTCGTTTGCACCTTATGCAAGCTGCTAATGTGCTACTTGTTCCTGTAAGTTGTTTCTAACACTCGTTCCTTCTGGTCACAGAAACAAGGCAAGTTCAGACGGGGGTTATCGAGACACTACAGTTCTGTCCATGAATTCACCAACTATAGGCCTCAATGGCAATAGATATTCCATTTCCAAAGAGAATACTTATGACCAAGAGACCAGTCACCCAGAATTTGGATTAGTTTGTTCAGATGCATTGCTCAATCCTTTGAATAGAAGCTCGTCATTCGTCAATGCCAGAAGTTATGCGGCAAACGAAAATCTCAATGATAATCGAAATGGATCTCACCATCCGCTGCGACAGTTCATGGACGAGTGGCCCAAAAGCCAGTCGGAAAGCACGGTTATCTCTTGGCCCGAGATCAGCACACATCAAGAGAGGACTCAACTGTCGATTTCCATTCCAATGGTGACTTCCGACTTCATGTCTTCCACTTCATCTCCCACAAACGAAAAACTACCAACCTCCCCTCTTAGATTGTCTCGGGAATTCGAAGCTACCAAAATGGGACTTGGTGTGGGTCCCATATTCAGCGATCAGAGGCAAAGCCGGACCATTTCATGGGAACCGTCAATGGGAGGACCCCTGGGAGAAGTTATACACCCCACGAATAACGAGTGTAAGCAGACCAAAGCGCTAAACCTTATGGAGAGCTGGGATAATAGTCCTCGTCTAGCTGTTTCTTCCCCTACCGGAGTCTTACAGAGGTGCGCATTTGGGTCGGTTTCAAATAGTAGCGCGGGAAGTAGCCCCAGGGCGGAGAGTAGCAGGACACTAGATGGGGCTAGCCTTTGCAATGGACTCATCATTGGTACTGGCTTGATGCACCCATCTTTACCTGCACTGTGAAATTTATTTACTGCTTATGTAAGTTGTTATTTATTATTGTCTTGGTTTGGGGCTGTAATGTGGTTGAATTGTAGCATGATGAGACGCTTAACAGCTGATTGTAGTAGTAGTACTCAAGTAGGTGTGACTTAAAAGTTATGTGTATCCTTTGTTGCATGATAAGTCTTATGTTTGGTAGATTGTATCCATCAGTTTCTTCAAGGTTGGTGGTGAGGGGAGCATGTTGGTGGGTGGGGGTCTATTGAGGAGATGTGGCTTGTTTGGTAGGCTGGCATGTTTGTGTTAAAATCTTATGTGCCACTCCTATATGGGCCCGAAGTGAACAAGTAATCGAATTATATCATACCAATGACTGTTATATAATCGATAATTGCGAAACACTTTGCATCATTTGATCCTTAAAGAAACGGTGTTCTATTAACAGTCGACCATAACCGATATTTTGGTCGAAACATTTAAAGTAGTTGTTTTTAGATAAATGAATACCACTTGTAATTGAACCAAAATTAAAGGCATCACCGTCTATTACTTTTACATACCTAAAAGTGTTCGGATTATTTGAAAATTGAGACAAGTTCCCTAGAGTTATAGATTGTTTTTACACTTTAAATTTAAGTTAGATTTGCCTAGACCAATTGATTTCAAGTTCACCATTCACCGGCAAAGTCCATAACTAAAGGCCATTTTGGTTGTCTTAACTATTTTTATACTGCCTACCTACGACTACGAGTCATTGATCTCCATGTGAAAAGAAAAAAGAAGGATTGATAAGTCGTATGTTAAGTTACAATTGTGCTATGTCAAAAGAAAATGAAATTGGAATTGGGCCTAAAAATGCATGGGCTGTCTGATATTTATAGGGGAAGGAAAGCCCAAATTTTACGATAAACCTAACGTTCCTTTTAGTGTATTCTCCCTACCCAGCAACAATAAACACTCATGACTTTCCAAAGGAAAAAGTGTGGGAAAGAATGAAAGATAGAGAAACTTTGATTTAACATTCTATGAAAATTTTAATAATTGTTCAATTGATAGTTCATACATAATATATAATATAGAGAAAATTACCTGTATAAGCCATTGAACAACAACTTTTACAAAAAATATAGTGTTAAATAACTCTTACACATAAGTCCAATCTATTTTATGGGCGCCTAAATCAACAATTGACCGGATAAAAATACCCCTACAAAGTTGTCACGTCTTGTCGCCTCTCTTCAACTGCCATTTTCTATAATTCGAAAATCAATTTCATTTATATCAATTCTTCTTCAACAAGCTTTCTCCCGATTTTCTATTGAATGACTTCGCATCATTTGAGAACATCTCCCCATAACGTATCGGGGAAGAGTATGCAGTCATCCAATGATCCAATGGAACATATTCAATGAAACTCACTAGTGCATAAGAGCCTTCATCACGTCGGTGTTCAAGCTTTTCCTTCAACACAGAAACATTCACAGCATATGCACATTCACTCAGTCTGAAAACAAACCTCTCCCTCAGACCCTTAGCAATGCCCCTACTGCCAAACGAATCCATCAAGTTACGCTTAAGATGCTCAAGATAGTAAAAATGATGGGCTCTATCACCAAGAACAATTGGGATACCCTCGATTAGGCCAGGAGCACGGTCAGAAATTATAGCAAGATGTTGATCGCCACTTACAACCTGGTTAAGATGCTCTAGAAACCATAGCCAACTTACATTGTTTACAGACTCAACAATGGCAAATTAGAGAGGAAATATACCTAACAAAAACACAAAAAAAGATAGTTTCATGAGACCTAATGCTGATTCAAAGCAGCAAACATAGTAAAAACACTAGTTTCAAAGCAATTATAGCTAGTTTCAACACTACATTTAAAACAAGAAACAATAGTTTCAGGGCTAGTTTTCATAATTTCAAAAGGCTAATTTCATGGCGCATACATAGTAAAATCATTAGTTTCACATTTAGTTCCACTAGTTTCAGGTATATTATAGTTAGTTTCAAGGTTAACCTAGCTGGTTTCACTAGTTTCAAGGCTATTCTAGCTAGTTTCAAAACAAGAACACTAGTTTCAAAGCTAGTTCAAGGACGCATAAAATAGCAAAAAAAAAAAAAACTTTCGTTTCGCAGTTAATTCAACTGGTTTCATGTATATTATAGCTAGTTTCATGCTTAACCTAGCTGGTTTTACTAGTTTCATGGCTATTCTAGCTAGTTTCAGCATGTAATAAAAACTAGAAAAATGAAATGGGCAAAGCATTGTATACCATCATTTGCATCTTTTCGAGTTGCAACTAGCAAGCAACCCTTAAACCTGAATTTCAAATGAGAACCATCCACAAAAAAGAATCGGGTGGCAGTTGCAACCCCCAAAACAAATGAACAATCTCTCAAATTGATTAGTATTTTCATTCACAACCAAATCAACAACACTACCGACATTTGTGCACCTCAACGCCTCTAACTACCAGTCAAGCTCATAAAAAGAAAGCTCATATTCACCATACACCTTATTACGAGCCTTCTCAAGTGCCCTATAAGCCTTGTTGTACGACACTTCAATAGCATAAAAGTCCCATAAAAACTTCTTTACCTCATTCGCACACGTACACTCGCACACTTACACGCAGCAATGCTCATAGAATCCAAAATAAAATCGCACATCAAAGTCGTAGCCAAAAAATCACCCTTCTCAATCAAAGGTGAAGGAATACAGGTATGTTGATTAATCAACTCTTTGATGTAAAACCAATTGTTTGTTGCATATTGAATCCCGGTTACTGTCCGCCACAACCGAACAAAGCATGTTTGCTGCAAATATCTCTGATCTTTTGAGGAGTATTTTTCATAATTTTAAGATTGAAACCAATAACCATTGAGTACTTTGCCAAAGCAAGACGAAAGGTATGGGTCCCCCAGGAAAAAGCTTGGCCAACCTCCTTATTCTCCAAGTGCCAACCTAGTGATAACATTCTCCTCCCCCTTCCCTCCTGCAAACCACCGTACAACACTACGTAACCTACACCTTAAGTAAATGGAACGGAGTATGTACCTACAATACCATGTCCTGGAAATAGTCCAACATCTTAAACTACTTCACTCTGGACTGTAACTAGCGAACTCTCACTTAAAACACGGCGTGCCACCACCATACCACTACCACCAAGTATCAACCCTACCAGCAACACCGAAACTAGTTTCAGATCCACCAACCCTAGTTTCAGCGTGTTTAGAACCACTACCCTCCCCAATATACATTTTCTTACCATGTCGAATATTAATGGGATCAACATCCAAGCAATCATCTCCACCAACCACAATATCCACATCCACAAACTTCAATCCATGAAGTTTGCACATCTCAATCATATTACTCAAGTCATCATCAGTAAAAATCAAATATATCTTCCGACCAACTGTCTAAAAAAACCTCGTCGAATCAAAATCATTCAATCGGAACTTTGAAACTGCATTTTCAACAAATCAAAAAAGGTAAAACGAGATCCGATACCAAAAGCATGACTGAGACATTATTGGTTAACGAAACATTGAAATCCGTACTTTTGGTACGAAGATTAAGCAAAATCGAAAAAAAATTAATGAACAAACGAGAGAAGAAAATAGAGAAAAGAAAAATCAAGAGAGAAGAAAAAGCAAGATTGAAATGTCCATACTTACGGAATAATAATTGACGTGAACTATAAGCTAATGGGAAAGCAACGAGGGTATTTTAAGAAAGTCAATTATAAAAATTAGGGCTAAAAGATTAGATTGATTATAATTGTTATTTTTTTTAACAGATTTTAACTGTAATCTCATCACTTTATATATATAGAAAGTCGAATTCTTCAACTTTTAACTGACTTTAACATTTAATTAGTGAACTATCGAATAGGGAAAGATAATCGCATCAGTAAGTGACTAATTCAACGTTTACAACCATTTGAATAATTGATCCAACTACGACAGTTAGCTGAATTTAACTAAAATTTCATGTAGAAAAGTTTTACTATAAACTTTTGTTAAACATTTACATGTACGGTTCAAAATTAGTGTGTACATAAAATTTGATAAAAAGAAAGTCAAAACAAGATAGAAATGAGTATAATTTATATACAAAAGTGAAAAATGTGTTAGTGCCGTTGGTCGTTGGGCTCAAATAGATTTCTTTTTAAATTATTGATTAAATTATGTGAAACAACTAAATTATTATTACTTGTTTTATTAAGGAGTTTTGGAGAAATACACTTCATCGTGAAAAAATCAAAATAATGGGAATTCAATCACTCTAACTCGTTTTTTAACTCTATGCAATTATCTATGCTAATACTTTATTCTTGAATTTATATTAAAAGTCATTAATTATTTATAACAAAATCACATACATATTTTAAATATATCACTTGTAAATAAAAAAAGTATATCACCAATTAAATGAAAAAAAATTACAATATTTGAAATTTAAAACTTACAAAAGTAATATTGAAAATTACAACAATCAATCTACTACATATAAATTCTAATTATCATACCTAAAAAACTCACGCACTTTCTTCCAGAGCTAATTTTCACCATCTTTTAAATATAAGCATCAAATACGTGACAATCGTCTATTAAGAGTTAAGTTTTTGGATCATATCAAAGGTTTTTTAAGAGAGGACTTCCTTGGCTTTTTTAAGTGTTATGTTTTTGGAACATGTCAGAGGTTTTTAAGAGAGGACTTCCTTGACTTTTCCTTTTGCCTTATCTCTGCTTATAGGCCGCCGAAATGTTACTTCCAGTTGGTTGCAAAGACTCTTTAAGTGATTGCACCAGAGAGGTAGTCAACCACCATATTCTCTATGGTTGTTTGGCCATTTGGAGTTTTTTGAACTTCAACATCGGTACCAATGATGTACTCACATCTAGTGAAGTTTTCTGGGTCGGGTTCTTTACGGGAACTTAGAAAATTAAAATTGTTGGATGTTTAAATCAATTATAGAGGACATTGGACCAAAAATAGTACTCCCTCTCTTATTTTCTAATTCAACTTCTCGTATTTCTTTTTGAACCGTTCCTGATTTAAATTCTTATTTATATATTTAAAAATATTTGAACTCCACAACCCATTCTAATAATCTATATTGACCCATGTAAATTTATGACACTTTATCTCCACAATTACTTTTAATAAACACACATTGATTAATTACATTGCGTTTAAACCCCTTGTCTAGTCTCTTAAGTCTTAAATTAGAAACTGAGAGAGCACCAGTTAGCATCAAAATGTGACATTTGAATAAATTCTATAAATTGATAAATTAAAATAAGAAACTAGAAAAAATGGAAACATGCTGGAAATGCAACAGCACCAACAAAGACCCTGTTCCTAAGGTTGAACTTATAAGTTGAAACTCTTTTCCAGCTTAATGTAGTTTATGTTTTACTTTAAAAAAAAAAAAAAAAGTCTCTGAGCAACAGTAATCGGAACCAACAATTACATGCTGTAAAATTACTAGCCATTAGCCAAACGGCAAGTTGCTTCTTTTTTATAGTATTTTATCTAAAGTTTATTTTTTATAGTATTTTATCTAAAGTTTATTTTTTAAGTTCATTTTAATTCTTTAAATTTTCCTACAAATACACAATTCCGTCTCCATAATTACAAATTTCAAACACTTCAACCTTTTTTAAAACTTCTAACACATCCAAATGACTTGGTACAAGCACCCTTCTGAAATTGATAAAATGATGGAGTTGCTTCTCGAAGAAAAGCTCATGGAAAAGATCATAGAACGTATGGAAGAAGAAAAAAGGGAGTCACACCGACGTCAACATGCTGGAAAAGAAATAAAGCGTTTCAAGAAACAACAGATAGTCATCTTGAAATGGAACCCAAAGGGAGAGGTGCTTCTAATCATCATCTAATTTCCAGCACTAATCTATGATAATGCACAACTCCATTGACAGAAATTTTATTCCAGTATGATGTTTTTAACTTCATGCTCTGCATATTTACCAACCAGGTATTTGAAGTTTTGCTAGAATAATGAGGTAGGCTAAGCAATGAGTGGCAAGTGATGTTTCTATTTTTATGTTTGTTAATGATGAACGAATATATGTATTCCAGTCAAGTCTTGCACATTTAAACAGATACTGCACAAAGGCTTAACTTAACAATAAGCTAGAACAAAGGGAGTTTAGTGACTCTAGTATGAGACTCTAAGTGACTGTTTGGTAACCCAAACCCAATTCAATTGACCTTTTTGTAAACAAAACTGACAACAATTCAAATTGCATACCAATCAGCCGAAGGATTTAAAGAAAACCAGAACGCAACGAAAAGCTAAATATGCAAGAACAGCCCAAATGACACTCTTAAGCCAGAACCGTAATCTAAAGAACTGATTGATTCAAGGAAAATAACTTCAATCCACATTTAACTCAACAATATGATTGTGGCATACGCAAGCAAAGCACAGTAAATTCAACAATTGAGCTAATACTTTTTTTGTTTTTTAAACGGCAAAAGTGACATGAACCAACTCAGGTTGGAGGGAAGCGTATTACAAATTAAGACGCGATTCATTGTCACAATTGAGCTTATACAATATAATGAATGAGGGGTAGCTCATATTCTATGGGTGTAAAGAGTCTATCATGCCATGTTTAGCATTCAGTACGAGGAATTTTTATAATCATCGCTACCCAACTCACTGAAAACAGGAATGAACATAGGTGCTCTGCTTTGTACTGATCTTTGCTTATATGAATGCAATCCCTTAACTTAAATAAATTTACAAAAAAAAAAAAAAGGAATGAGCAAAGCAATCAAGATATACTTGGACTTCTATTTGCAGAGTGATTTGAATACCACATCAAAATGGAGAAGAATAATAGAAAAAATTTGGAAGTAAGCGTAACCCAAATTCGTAGCAAAGAAATTTAGGCTTTAAATACCACCATATCTTTATATTAGGAGAGGTCATAAAAAATAGCAGAGAAATATATTCTAAGCCATTTTTCAAAAATGCCAACTCCTTTCAATGAAACTTTAACTCTTGGAAAGATTTTCATGCGGCAGAGTGTCTAAAACCATTTGAACTTTATTATTAGACAAATATTTCTAATTCAAGAGAGTTAACTCCTGTAACATGTAACATAAGTATAGAGACTGAAACTCAATTCATCAGAACGACTTGAAGTATTGATAAATTGAAGACATTACATTAGCACAAAGATTGCAATTATCAGAATTCGTTAGCAGAAAAATCATACAGAAAATGCTATTCAAGTAATCTAACGGGATAGAAAAATGACAAATTTTTAGCCAAAACTACTCCACCCACCAGGATTCAGAAGAAAATCATGATCATCAACACAAATTACGGGCTTGGATAGTATGACACAAGAAAAACAGCGGATACAACCGAGCAAGCAACTGAAATAAGGTAGCAGAATCAAAAAAAAAAAATCACCATGTAGAAAAAATGAAAGCTTTTTCAAATGAGAGGTAGCTCATATTCTATGGGTGTAAAGTGTCTGTCATGCCGTGAATACAGCATTCAGTACGAGGAATTTTTATAATCACCGCTACCCATTTCATAGATACAGATCAAAACACGATTGCACGAAAGGAAAAAAAGAAACAGCTCCACACTTTGAGATCCAATCGAGCAAATAAATCAAGAAAAATGAAGTTCGATAGCAGAGAACTTGGCGAGGTATATTGAAGGAGGCGGCGATTTGTGTTGTTATATAGACACTGGAAGGAAATTAGGAGGCGCTTCTCCAAACCCTAGCCAGCCAGATGAGTTTTACCCAAATTGCAAAGGAGAATTGTAAAGCTCACCCTTCTAAATAGCCTGTATTGCAAATTGGACTACAACTTCCATACCATGCCAATATTCCCATACTTTTTATTTTGACAAAATTTTATTTTGCACTAACATTTTTCGATGTTTTGAATTTACCCTCATTTTTCGTTCAATTAATACTAATAACGTTTCATCACTTTGACATTACACCAAAAATTGACGTCCATTAAATTTATATTTTAAATAACCCTAAAATCTTTTCAGAAATTTACACCCACTATAAAAACCTTTTTTCGTTTTCTAAATCACACTAAAACTTTCTTAATTATTTAAATAATCAAAATATATGTCCGTATGATTTTTTTGGGTTGCTAGCATAGTGGTTGTAGGATATGCATCATATTTGCCATGACTTTGACATTTTGCAATCAAATTATTCATATAAATTGTTGGTTCAGTGTAGAGATTTAAAGAACATCATATGTGATCAGGGTTAATTGCGTATCTTCATGTGTTTGGATATAAAAAATGACACAAAGCTACGTATATATTTATGGAACGAGCGTATATACTTTGTGACTTCATTTTTGTAATTTTATTAAATCAACTAATTGAAAGATGGAATATAAAGAGAGTTCGAAAACTTAGTTTTATAGATAGAAAAAAATATATGTATGTCAATTAATATATTAATAAATTTTATTATTTTTATCCGTCTTATGAAATTTCACATTCGCCAGATACTTATGGAGTATGTTATTGTTATATCTATCATAAAATAAACTTATTATTATATTTACCAAACAAATGAAGAAAGTGCGTTTGATTAGTAAAGTGAAGTGTCGTTGTTGGTTAATTTGTGACTCGGATTGTAATCCTTATTTTTCATAACACTTATGTTCTTTTTTGTTGGAATAAAAATTCAAATTTTCAAATAAATTATTACTATATAAAAAAGTATTGATGGTGAAAAAAAAATTCAAGAGGTATGATTTGCGCTAGTTTGTGAGCTACTAATAAATTCAATGATTTAAACTTGTAGAAATTGAAAACGTGACTAGACGACTTGCATATCAATTTGATCATAGAGATTTGTAAACTGGTGAAATTTATGCAGCAAAGGTATGAAATATATGAATGCTTGCGTAATTTTTAAAAAATTGTGAAAAGTAAATATTTTAAACATGATCTTGGTCATGATCAAATGCTTCGAAACGCTTCAAATGGCTCGACTTCGTACCTATCCACATATATATGGATAGGTACGAAGTCGAGCTATTTGAAGCGTTTCGAAGTTGTTAATAAAGATGGTGATCATTTTCAACAAAGAGACATATTACAAAGGCAAAATCTCAAGTGGCATATATCTTGAATTTTGTTTAGTTTCATGAACAAACTAAATCAAAAAAAAATATTAATTTAGAAGTAACTATTTTTTTGTATATTATAATTTTTATTAAATCGTATATAACTTTATTTGTAAAATTCCGAAAAATATTTTGAGCATATATTTGAATTCATCGTGGAAAGACGAGTTTACAGACACCAATCTTATATATTTTTAATAATTAAATAAATTATTTATGTATTAACATAAAAATTACTGTGTTAAATGTGATCTATTGCATGCTTGTCAAAATTCTAAATTTGAAAAATAAGCCACGGAACATTTATTGTAAAGAATGAAATTCACCTTATAACTTTCACTATTTATATTTTTAGTACATTCACTTCATATATAATTTTTATTTATCACATATAACTTTATCAGCAAAACTCATAAAAAATAGACACCAATTTACTGTTTATAATATTTTATGTCAAAATTCTATGTGGCATGTCTCTTTGAATTATATTAAGTTTCATGCATAAAATTAAATTAAAAGAAAAATATTATTTGAAAAGTATACTATTTACTTTTTAGTGCAAGAGTCGATCGAAGTTCACACTATCCCTATCATCAAATCTAAAACACGGCTATGCAAAATTAACCCCAAAAGGACCTATCAACATGAAGTTTAAATCAAGGATATACGACCTTCGTCAAAATAAATAAAGTATAATCACACTTTTAATTTCGGCTAAATCAAAATATGATATGGAATGTATCTTTGAGTTTCATTGATAATATTAATTAAAAAAAGAAAATATGTTTATATTGAACGATAAATCTAGACCTATTTATCCATAATTTGTATAGTTAATATGGCCCAATTCTCTAGAATGTCAAATTTAAAAAATATTATGTACATGTTAAAAAATAGCTTAACTTATAGTACTTTTGGAAAGGTGTTTATGGTCCAATTCTGCATATATAAATGATTGTATAAAAATCAATTGAAATATGACAATATATTTCAAAATTTCAATATTATCATGAAATATATTTTAAACTTTGAAAACAAAAAAAAAATTCAGTTGCAAATTAATGTACGATCTCTCTGAATTTTGAGACATTGGTATGTGTCTTGTGTGTTTGATGAGATATTGAGGTAGACAATCGTTTGTGGTTCAATGTCATTCAATTTGGAACAATGAATGAGTTCAAGGGGACTATATGATGATAATTTGAATAAAAATTGAATTTTTTTTTTATTTTTTGTTTTTGTTTTTAAGTGCTGAGAAATAAAGGAAAAAAGTACTCTAAATCGACACATTGTCAGTTTAAATAAGCAAGATATGTGTTGTTCAGACAATTCCTACTTGATTAATCAACCGTAAAATTAGGAATCTCGACCCAAACACTGGCCAAACAAATCTATAAAGTTTGACTGACCCAAGTCTACTAAATATTTTTATAATTAAACATCTACTCTATGACTTAAAAACTAATGATTTGATACTAATATATATAACAACAATTACGGTACGACTAATGATGACATATATTATTTTCAAGGTTAGGATCCAACCAACTTGTTAAGTACTTGACGGTTTGATATAAGATGAACTTTTATATCGGGTAATGCACCCATACCAGACCCATTGAGTGGAAAGTGATACATATTTTTAATAAATCGTTCCCCTCAAACCCCAAAACGAAAGTGGATAAAATAGTTGTGACTTTAAATACTTTTACACTTAAAGTGAATAGGTAAATTTACTTGAAGATATGTATGTAGTGTACTGACACACACCAATTTTAAACGAATTTGAGTAATAAGAGTATAGGATAAAAATGTACGATTGATATAATATGAGGTATATTAGTTCATAATACGAGGAGTTGTTTTTCATACGACAATAACGATAACAAAATCATACCAACTTAGTTGGCTTAAAGATCTATTTGTTTGTACTGGTCTAGACGTGCCTCCTTAGAAAAGTATAAAATAACTTTGCAAATCAATGTTAGGTTACAAGTTCCATCAAACGAGATGCAAGAATATTTGATCAGATTCGGATCACTAGTCGTGTTGTAAAGTACGCTTGGATAACCTCATATCGAATCGTATACATCCGAAACTTTATTTTCTACTGGAACGATCCTCACCAAATCCTGTACTTATAACACCTCGCAACATCTCCACTCTAGTCCTACAAAAGCCACAAAATGTTCCCTCTCATACGACACATGCTCGTTAAGAACCTCACATTCTTCAACCTCCAAGTAGACATATCCATTAGGAATCTCTTTGTAAAAAAGCTGAAACATCATGTTCCAGGTTGGTTGCTCGACTTAAAGAGTCTGCATAATTTGTGTAACGATAAGAACGAGTTCCATCGCTAACGTAAACCTGGTATTCGACGTCTAGTTCATTTAATGGGAACAAAAAACTCCAAAGTTTTCATAGGTGTTGAAGACCTCGTCTTCAAGCAAGCCTCTTGGAGGAAATACTTGTTCTTAATGATTTTTTACAAACATGTTCCGAGTTTAGTTTTGTTCTGCCTTTGTCAATCAACTTGACTCACTGGACTTATTGCGTTCATGTAAAACTGTTCCATGCTTTAATGCAGCTAACTAGTAGTAAAAGAAAAAAAAGATTATAACAAATAGACATATATCACGTTTGGTTTTTTTGAAAGAAATGTTGATTGATCTATATACATATATATGGGTTTTTGGTTCTTATAATTCAAATTTAGCTGCATTACTAATCAAATCCTTGCTTGTCTATAAAACTGAAATTATTAGTCCCGTTAAAGTATCAAAGTATCATAAAAAAGTCTTCTAAGGTATACTATAGATAACTTATTTGAAAATTGTGATATAGGTTGTAAAAAACTTAAACAAGGAAGGCATCACACTAGAAGCATGGTGATAACACTACGTGGACTCTCTAGATAGTATGTCGACTTTCAACCATCCACGTCTTCACCTTGTTGCAGTTTTGCTTGTCGATTACATTCTTCAGTTCATCAAAGTTATTTGACATACAATAATATCGAGGTTTGATAAGAAAATCAACAACTTCATCAATTTGAGAAGTAGTTTGTTCCAAGTGGAACCATATGGAATTTGATTTCTAGACAAATGTATATCGCCAGTAATTAGACTATACATTCCAGGAAGAAATGCAACATGAATGTCTCATGCATGCTAGTTGTCAACATGTCTTAATGCGATCCATATTTGTGTTTAATACTTCACCTCGATATACCATATTATATATATTATCGAACTAACTATATTTGAATTGTCACGTGGTTGAGACGAACCTTTAACATATTACAATAACACCAACAATAGGTGACTCATAATGTCAGGGGGAGATCCATTACAGATGATGTGAAGAAAAATACCATATATTCATTTTTCATTTATAAATGTGGATTATGAGTTATCATTGTTCCATTAGCGCACATGTCTCTATATACACCTTAAGTTGTTGGAGAAACCATCATCATCAACATAATTGTAGGTGGTTTTATTATGCATAGTACTCCATCTCTAACTCTCGTTGTATTAGTATAATGAAACCCATGAACAATTTTATAAGAAAGTAAGATGTTACTTCGTTTTTATATGTAAGTTATCACACTTGAAAGTTTGCATTGTGGTAAATTTTAAATGTAGATCATCAAATATTTCCAAGTGCATAGTAGATCAGTATGATATAACACATTGTAACTGATAAGAGATTATTTGTGTCACGTTTTATGCATGTGGTATGATTTGCTCGATTACATTGTTAGGAACATAACATGTTTTTCTTATATAAGCTAATAACAAATAATCAAACAGTAACATCCTGCATGTATGCAATTTTATTCACACGAGCATAACGTGGACATAAATTTGTATTCATAGACTATGTACCCAATGTGTATGATTCAAGACTCTATATATTAGGTTCACCTAAAGTAAACTGCCACATATTTTACCGGGATGAGTAGCAGTGCTACACTACACGACCTATTCCTTCGAGATAAGAATGTGGCGATTAGGGTGGATAAAGTTGTGGCGATTGAAGAGCAAGATCCGTGTAATATCCCACCACCAAAGTTGCCGCTCCCACCTTGTGCATTTAAAAGGCCCGTTCATGACATGCAACTTCCACTTCCACCATGTACTTTTGGACTACCAACTAAAAGCTCATCACGTAAAGGTTTAAGAAGAACATATGACCCTTTCGAGGCTGCAATCAAAGAAGTTACGAAGAGCAACACAAGGGAAAAATTGAATGAATGGTTTGGATCTAAAATACATGTTCCGAGTTTTCAATGCAAGCAACCGTCCATTGTGATAGACAGTATAGTGAGGATATCACATATAAATGGCTCGCACAATAATTAGGCCTGATGTCAATCTCATGTGAAGATGATGAGACTTAAAATGTTACTAAAAGATAACCTATAGAGCTCACAATTCGAAAACCTTACAAGCAAATTCAATTTAATTAAACCATACGCGCATCTGAGCGGAGACGCACACTATGAACCTGTCCTGCCGCAATTGTAAATACTCATCAATATAAATCTAAAATCTTCCTCTCAACAATAGTGTCATACTTATGGTACCATCAAACTATTATACTCAAAATACAATATCCCATTTAAACATGTAAACGCAAAAAATGATAAATAGTGTTTAGAAATAAAATTAGTTAAAATGGAACCATCAAGAATTGAATATGGACCATTATGTATTAAACCTAATACTAGAACAACCCCACCACAACGCATTTTCAACAATTTTCCGCCTGTGTATATTTCTAATAAATATCTCAGCAGGGTCTAGTGTACCCATTGCCTCAATGTGGCTTCGACAATGTAGTTTTTGTAGTAGCATCAATTCATATGTACATAAAGTTGGTCTACTGGACTTATACAAAAACAAAGTCTTTTTATTTTCCTTGAATCCCCCTTTATGAAGATGTCCCCGTGTTCGACTCATCCCCTTGAATCCCCCTTTTTGTTGTAAAGCTCGTTAAGAATTTTTTTATAAAAGCTCGAGCTCGATCGAGCTGAATATATTGAGCTCGAGCTCGAGAGTAAATTTTACTATTCGAGCTCGGCTCGCGAGCTCTTTTATTTTATGTTATTAAACATTTAAAACTCGAAAGCTCGAACTTAGCTCGGCTCGCGAGCTCGAAACTGGCAAAGCTCGAATTTAGCTCGACTAAAAATTTTGACAATTAAATGAAATATTATCTATATTTATTGTTATGTTTACAATATATATTATTACTAAAAAAGACTATTCGAATAGCTCGTCGAGCTTTCGAGCCGAATAACATACTATTCGAGCTCGAGCTCGAAATATTTTCGAGCTAAAAATGAAGTTCGAACTGGAGCTCGAGCTCGAACAAATCGAACTTTTTTCGAGTCGAGCTCGAATAGCTCGAAAAAAACTTGATTCGTTTGTAGCTCTACTTCTTACCCACGAGCTTTGATTAATCTAACCACTATGTAGATTAGAGTAGAAAAATCTATACATACCACATTGAGCCGCATTTCACTCTTATGCTATCAGGCCCAAACGAGTTCAATCAGTTTCATCAGGCCCAATTCATGACTACCACCTCTCATCGACTGAAAACGAATTGACTCAACAAATCGTCTTCGTCTTCACTCAACCAGTCTCAGGTTCAGCTATTCCTCTGTTCGTTAGGGTTTAATTAATTTCAGATATCACTTGATTGAAGAAAACCGAGTTTCATTTCTATTTGATTTGGTCATTTATTTTCTCTTCCCGAAAATTCACATTGCCTTGAGGTCTCAGGTACTGAAAGGCTCATTTCAATATAGAAATGGTCGCGTTGTTCATTGAGAATTTAGATATACTATGTGTTTGATGTATTTCTGCTGTTTGCTTTATAAGAATTTCATGTTGTATTACGGAATAACAGCTTTTCTAGTGGCAAACATTCTGATTAAGTGTTAATTGTTGCTGTTTAGGTGAGTTTTTTTTGCTTGCCGCAGGCATGGCAAGTAATCCCCCTCCACCTGGTCCACAGGTATGCTACTGTATAAAATTGTTTTCGTGTTTGCTTTTACTCGATTTATTCTTTCGATTCCGTTTGCAGCCTGTAATCTGGTCGTGTTAATGTAATCAGAGTCGTGTTGGGTTTATTATGAATGGTCTATGGTAGGGAATTGGAAATGAAATCTGGAAACTGATAAGTTAGTAATCGATTTGGGGATCTGATGTTTGAATGAGTTATCGGGTGAATGGTGCTAGAAGTTATTTGTGGATTATGATACAATGATGCAAAGCTGCAGTGTGAATTCATTCTATGATAGAAACCGCAACCTGTTTCATTTCTGAGTTCCTCTAAGCATAAAATCCGGAAAACTTACCAGTTTGAATTTGTTCTATACGATGAAGTGGATAGCTCTATTTGAAAAGCAGACCCATGTTCAACCTAGTTAGAGGGATTTTAGAAAGTTATAGGTGTGTACAGCTTGTATATTCAGATTCTGATATCTTTTCATGTCAATGTTTACACGTGATAGTCACATTGGCCGCCTCCTACTTCTGGATCCATGGCCCCACAAAATTTTTCTGCACCATATCCCATGCAGGTATGCAACCAGAGCTGCGTTTATGATATTAGTTGATTATAGAATTTCTGTGGGTACAAATTACTAACACAGTGCATTATTGGCTGCTTCAGTTTCGTCCAGCAGGAGCGCCGTCGCAAGGACAACAATATACTTCTCCACAAGTCAGTCAGCAATATCACCCAGCTGGTCAACCACAAAACATGGTGATGATTCCTGGTCAAAATCAACAACCTCCATTTTCTCAACCAGTGCAGCAGTATCATCCACGTCCTGGACAGTTGGCTCACGGGGCACCATCTCCTTATCCCCAAATGCACATGACTCTTGCATCGAGCACTGCACAGCCTCAGCCCACTGCTCCAAGCAATGGAGTCTCATTTTCGTCATCTTATACCGTGAGAAATTAGAAACTATTATTGGTTCTTTCGCGATGGAGTATTCAGTTTCATCTCATACAGTCTGTTTCTTTTCAGTTTGCCCCATCTTCGTATGGTATGCCACAAAATAGTGTCAATATGCCACCCCAATTTCAACATTTGCCACAACCAGTTGGTTCAGCTGGGGGGCAACCCTGGTTGCAACCAAGTCAAACTACATCGGCTGTTGCACTGCCACAACAAGGATTTCCTGCAGCTACACCTGTACCTGTATGTTCTTCTTTCTCTATAAATTTGATATCAAGGCTTTTGGCCTGCTGATAATGTCTTTGAAGTGGTCATTTGATGTTCATTACATTATGCATTCTTAATTTGACTGTTGCTTATTTTTCCTGAATACGAATGTCAGCCTGGCACTTCATATATTCGTGAGACAATATTTTCATCATTTCACGTCACATGTTTATGAGTTTTACTTCTAAATAAAAAAACTATGCAGGTTGTTAGATCATTTTAATATGAGGCTTGAGTCTGGTTATGGTTATTAGATATTTAAGGGCACTTGCTATCTCTACTAGCTTCAGAATTTAAGTGATGTCACTAGCATACCTATCAATCCAAGATCGCGGTGCGGAGCGGCCAACCCCAAAATGGTTCGGCAGGATAGCTGATAATTAAAGTGCAGTATATGCATGTTAAGTAAATTATGTATTAGTTATAATATGCATAAGCACTATAATAAATACTCAGAATCCAAATAAATTACTTAATATTGAGAACTTAGTATAAGGGAGGCTCTCAGATCAGTACCCATAGGTAAAGAAGGTACCAAAGTAGTCGCTGGCTTTGCCCTGATGCCGTAGAAAGAAAAAGGGAGAAATAACGGAAGATTGTGTTTGATGGATTGCAAAAGTATGAATCATCTCCTTTCTTTAAGTTTAAGTGGGGGTAGAACGAAATTTCAAGCCCGACTAAACCTCAAAATCATCTTAAAAAGATTAGAATGGCCCGAGCAAGGATGACACACAATAATCAAGAAATGGTCCAAATTTTTTTTTTTAAATTGTATTTTCAAAAAACCATCTTACAATGTAAGTAATGGTGCTAGACAGCTCCTCGATGCAATCTGCATCTGAGCACCATAATAGCAGCCACCAAGCTGACTCTCATCACTAGTTAGTACTCTTGCATTTTGGATCTGTATGTATGGAGTCTATTTTTTTTTTTTACTGTCTTGTACTCTTGTTGTTTCTGAATTGAACATAAGCATTTATGAATCATGGTTATATAATTCATTAGAATAGGTAGTATATACTATATAGTATATTGTTTATTTGCATGTTCGCTATTATATCAAATAGAAAGCTAAAACGGGCATGGGTGATCCAGGGCATGTTTGCTCGAACGTTTGCTGTGTGCTATTAATAACTATGTTCATACAAGTTTATTGTCTTTAATCGTTCCTGAAAAACTGTCCTCTTAGCTAGTAGATTTATTTACTTGTTACTTAAGTTCTTAATCCACATCCTGATGAAAGAAGTCCAGTTTGAGAACGTCTTGCATATAGGGTCAAATGAACAGTACTTTTTGAGGAGTACTCCACCTGTCCTTATAAAAATGTGCCGTTTAACTCATTTAGGCCGACTTTGACTACATGTTTACTCCTAGATTACACCCAAAGACATTGAATAAAATTATACTATTATGAAAGCTCATAAAATATACTAATATAGTTTTATTTGTTAAGTATTTTTTTTGATTTAATCTGTGTAATTTGTGCTGAAAGTCGACTTAAAAAAGTCAAACCACAGAAGCAGGGAGTTAATATTTTGCTGCACTGTTAAACTTCTTTTTTCTGGAAATAGATAGATTTCTCTATTACTAGAAATATTGAATATTACATTAACAAAGGCATGGGGTTCGCATAGCTGAAGTACATGTTTTTGGCTTGAGCGAGTTCAATTGTTACCACTTTCTGAAAGAGGAATATGGATATATGTTTTATGTTAAAGTGCCCAGTTTTTCTATTTCTTCTTTGTTTTTCTCTGTTTTGCTTTGTTTGAATTTTCATGATCAAGTTTGAAGATATGTTCCCTTGATAACTATGCATACCGTCTCTCAATCATGCTAGATGTTTTGCATTAAAGCTTCCGTGGTGAAATTTACTTCTCATAAACCATTTTCTCAGCATAATTCTAATAACTGAACTTGATATTGCGATCTTGCTGCAAAATGTATCAGACTGTTAATGGTGCTAGTTCAGCTCAACAGGCTGCTTCAGATTGGCAAGAATATGAAGCCGGTGATGGAAGAAGGTAACAGCTTACTGCAATAATAATGTGAGATATTTCTGATTTAGTTGTTAGATTACGTGAATATATCCTTTCTTAAGCTAGACATTGGTAAGAACTAGGAAGACCACACATTGCCTTATTGACTTGGTAGCTAATAATTTGGACTTTTGAAGTACTTGCTGCCAGAGTTTTTGGCTATTTTAGTTGGGCATTTTGATTGACAGTGGCTGGCACATGACTTTTATGTGAGGGGGGGGGGGGTCACAATTTTAATTATATTTATGGATATGAACCACGAAAGTAGTGTGTAAATCAATGCCTTATTCTAAGCTCCTCAAAAGTAAATTGTTTTTGAAATAGAAATATATCTAAAATGGAAAATAAAAGATCTGATGAAGAATAATAATGAAATGCGTTAGAAAATAGAGAAACTATGGTTGAGAAGGAAAAGCAAAATTCGATGGTGAAAGAAAATTTATACTTGTTTTGAGACTGCTCTATTCTGGATTGTTTGGCTGGCCAATTACTCAATGAAGTTGCATAGTCGTTCGGAAATACTGCAGAGTTAATGCTGCATGCTAATATTATATATTTAACAAAGGATATATTAGTAACTAGTAGTTTCATGGAAATATCTTTCCCCCCCCTTTTCCTAGAATGTTCTGAATTTGACGTTGGTCATTTCTACAGGTATTATTACAACAAGGTGACAAAGCAGTCCAGTTGGGAAAAGCCTCCTGAGTTGATGACTCCTCTAGAGGTGAGCTGCGTTATTTATATGCTGCTCTGTGTAATCTTACTAGCGACTGTGCTTTATTATATGTCACTATTTTTTTTTTCTTTGAGCTTGTTGAAGACTCAGTTTTATGCTATTCATGTTGAAAGCTGCATACATAATTTAGATTGTTCAAAATTTTTATATGCATATTCTCCTTTTCTTTGCATGTCCTTCCACTGGTTTGTAGATGTCACCGCATTTCGGGAATATGAGGACTGCTTTATACTCACTGTGAAGGCGGTTTCACGTTCGGCAGGCAACAGTTTGCTTTTTTACATTTCAGATGTAATTTTGGGATTTCAATTGTGGTCATTGCTGTTGTTGCCTTGCTTAGAAGTTAAAACTTAAAACCGTGTGTGCACATAATTTATTGCGACTGAGGAGCTTTTGTGAAAAATATGCTAAAATTTCCCTCTCAAATTCCTGGGTCATTGGTTAATTTTACCCCTCCCCCCCCGCCCCTTCTCTCTGTATTTCTGCTGTTCTTTCAACTAAAGCCTTGAGTTTTTACCTTGGTTAGTACAGTTTGTACTCATTATTTATTGTCACTGAGGATCTCTTGTGAAACTCTTGCTGAATTTACCTCACTCGAACAGTCTTGGGTCATTGGTTGATTATACCCTTTTATTTCTGCCAGTTATGCTTATAGGTAATAGTATACCAAGTTCTTTCAACTTCAAGTGCTGAACCTTTACTGCTGGATGATTTTTTTCCTTGATAATTCAGCTATGCTCAAGCTGCTCAATATGATACTTGGTGTGGGTATTGTTATGATTCATATTTTTCTGTTGGAACATCCATGCACTGGACCTGTTTTGCTACTATCTTCATGAAACATAGCACACACAGCACTTACACTGGTATTTGCATATTTAGTGTACTTCATGCTTGCCTGTTCACCGAAAGTCCTACAGGTTCAGATTCTTAAAATGATTGCAGGTATGACTTGGTGAAGTACGAGTTCAATGTTTGCTAGTCTGCATGGCCCTTTTCTTGTTTCCTTTTGTTCTTGTTTTATTTTGTTTTCATGATAAAAAACCTGTATTTGACTTGATGACTGAAAAACGTCGTTAACTTGAAATAACAAATTAATACTAGTTGATCCTGCAGCATGTGGTTGGTATAGATTACTGAATGTTTCATGCTCTGTATAAGAGAACCATATGCACTCCCGTAGAAAGTGTATGATTAAATGGTATTCACATATGCATTGGAAATGTACCAAGGCTAACAATGATTTTAAATGTCAAACATCAGATGGTTCCAATTTGAATTTTGTTTTGGTTGTGTGACTTCCGTTATTTTCTACATTAGAAACAAAAAATTGGACTTATAAAATCGTTATATGCTTTTGACAGAGAGCGGATGCATCTACAGTCTGGAAAGAATTTACAACTGCTGAAGGAAGAAAGTGAGCATGATACCAGGCCTTTCTTTCTGTTACTAAAATAGTTTTGAAGTGCCCGATAGTTATATATATGATTTTTCCTCAGGTACTACTACAACAAGGAAACAAAGCAATCTAAATGGACAATACCAGATGAACTGAAGGTTTGTTGTAATGCTTTCAGTTGAAATAGTTAATATTGATAAAGTAGTAAGTGGATGGTAAAAAGTCGGATATCGAGAATAGATATAGTCTTTCAGTAATTAAAAAATTATTGACTCGAGATAGTGGCCCATTGGGTTTCCACTGAGAAAGTGTAAAGCATTTAGTGAATCGCCTAAAAAGGAAAATTGGAAAACATCTAGGCTCTTTTTAGCAAAACTAGTTGAAAAGCTAGCTGCTAGCTGGAAATCTAGCTGCTAGCTGAAAAGGTAGCTGGTAGCTTGTCAACAAGCTAACTTGATTAGCTTTTCAAACTAGCTAGCTTGTTTAAAAAGCTGCGCGTTCACGTAACAAGCTTTTTATCAAAAGAGCTCATTGAGATGAAAAGCTAACTGAAAAGCTAGTGGTAAACAGGGCTGTAGTGAGGTGGAGGGTGTATTTCATAATTTCCGGTTTTTAACCTATACCAAGTAATTATGTTATCTCAGTTGGCTCGTGAACTGGCTGAAAAAGGTGCAACTGAGGGAGCACAGTCAGAAATGAAGACCACCTCCACCATACCAACTACTCCAAGTGGGACTTCTGTTGAAGTGCCATCTACTGGGGGAGATGCAAGCTCCACCCCACCAACGCTGACTGGAACCACTTTGAGCCCTGCCCTTGTTCAGCCTATTGGTGCAGACTCTAATGCTTCTAATGTGATGGCTTCGGAACCTACACCTGGAACTCCTGCAGTAACTCCTTCTGCAAACGTTATTGGGGTGTCTCCTCGTGGAGAAAAAATCTTTTTGTCCCCTTTGCAAGGTCCCAGTGTACCAGTGCCAACCAACAATTTAGCTCCTGTGTACGGATCTCTTACCCATGTAATGTGATATTTTATTTTACTTCTGTACTGTATTGGTCCATACATGGATTGATTTTTGAAAATGTCAACAGGACCAACATTGAAAATTCATCAACCCAATCTTTGGCTAATTCTCAAGATGTAGCGTCGATCCAGGATATTGAGGTATTGTTAGCCTGTTAAAGAACCAACTTCTAGACTAAGCTACTCGCATATGTTGCAGCTGGAAAGCCCAGTTATTGAATATAAAATTTCCAGCTTAATAATTTTCTTACTTTGTGCTGAGGAGATACAATATCTCATGTCGGTATCTTGGCTTTTACATTTTGATCATCAAATTGACCGAACTCAGTTTGTGAAAAAAGCGGAAAGAGATGCATCAACTGAATGAAGTTTGTGACATACTTTAAAATAGTGAATAATCGATTTCTATTGTCAGGAGGCAAGGAAAGGAATGGCAGTTGCAGGGAAAATAAATGAATTACCAGTGGAAGAGAAAACTATGGACGATGAACCATTTTTGTATGCTAGCAAACAGGTACAGTTTCTAATATGCTCTACTCATTGCTGTTTACAGTCAGTGAACGATCCGTAAATATTTGTATCATTTTCTGTTCAGGAGGCTAAAAATGCATTTAAAGCATTATTAGAGTCTGCAAACGTAGCAGCTGATTGGACCTGGGACCAGGTAAATTGAGTTTAGACATTATTATCTATAAGCTCCTTTTGAGCTGCTAAATGTTGAATACATGCTGTCAGGCTATGCGGGTGATTATCAATGACAAACGGTATGGTGCTCTGAAGACCTTGGGTGAGCGAAAACAAGCATTCAATGAGGTAAATTTATTCTTGAACATATTGTAGGTTATGACATGAGTTCTTCAAAGTTCAAACAGTGGATTTATTTTGTGGAAGGCTCTAGATTCGATTTGTTTTTGGCTTGCTTGTAGTACATGATGCAACGGAAAAAAGTGGAGGCTGAAGAGAGGCGTCTCAGGCAGAGGAAAGCAAAGGAAGAGTTTCTGAAAATGTTGGAAGTAAGTATTTAGCACTTAGCATTTTTGTCTGGCACTGCTAATCGACTTCATACTCTTGACCCCTCTCATCCTAGTTAGGGATCTTGGTTTTGTTTACCCTGCAATCCAATGATAATGTGATAGAACTAGCTGGCTTACTTCCGCACTATCTTCTTTTTAAATCCTGATCCAGTGTTCTAATACTTCTTAGGAATCCGAGGAACTCACATCATCCACTCGCTGGAGGTTGGGACTTATTCTCCTTGGCCTTCATATTATATGGTAACAGCCAAAATTAACTTGGCAGGGATTACTTACGTATCGTTTCTATTCTTATCAGCAAAGCTCTGGTGATGTTAGAAGATGATGATCGTTTTAAGGCAGTTGAGCATGAAGGGGATCGTGAAGATCTCTTTAGGAACTACTTGTTGGACCTTCAGAAAAAGGTATACAAAATTGTTTGTTTTATTCAACTGATACTGGATTTCAATCTTAAACTTGATGTCAATGTTCAAGATCTAGGTCCAGTGCTTTTTTACTTGGTATTATAAGGATTTAGAAATCACAAAGTGCCAAAACTACTAGCAGTATTGGAGTTGGGTGTTGTAGTACAAAGGCAGGGTTTAGCTTAGTACTTGAAATATGTAGGGATGATGCATTTATGTGAAGCTATAAATCCCTTATAGTTCTACAGGACTGGACTCTGGCTAAGCGGATATTGACTTGCTAACTGTTGTTTATAAAGTTTCTCAAGTGATACATGGTGATTGAGTGTCAATTCCTATGAATGTCTCGAATGTTGTGATATTGACAATGAAGTTCCTATATTGTTTATACCTACCCTGTGAAAATTCTATCCATCCCATGTATGTCATCTAGTCTGTTACTACATTGTAGAGCTGTATTGGTACATTGATCAATAATTCCATGTTTATACTATACCCTGGAAATACATTGGTTCTTCTGTAGCTATGCTTATTCTTTATTATCTTATATTTACATGTTAATCAAGTGGCCACCAAATTTCTAGTTATGTAATATCTGAGACTGGGTCTTTTGATTTTATAATTCAGGAAAGGGCAAAGGCCCAGGAGGAGCTTCGCCAGAACAGGATCGAGTTTAGGCAATTTCTGGAAAACTGTGACTTTATCAAGGCATGCACTTATTATACTCTTTACCGTTGTTTCCATGCTAACTTTTTTCAGACTTCTAATTTAGTCATTTACCACATTTAGGTGGATACTCAGTGGCGGAAGGTTCAAGATCTTCTGGAAGAGGATGAAAGATGCACCCGCCTTGATAAAATAGAACGCCTGGACATTTTTCAGGTGGAGTGACTATTATCAATTGATGGTCATATTTCTTCTTATAGGGTCTCAGTATTAACTAGCGATCATCTCTGCTGCTTGGTTACTAACCTTCCATGTCTTTCGTGTCATGATGTGTTGATTCTGATTGTTTCCAGAAATCAGCTCATTGGGTATAACTATCATTGATTCACACACTAATATGTGTTGCTTTTGTAGGATTATATCCGTGACCTGGAGAAAGAGGAGGAAGAGCTGAAGAAGAGACAAAAGGTACGGAACACCGAATTAGTAATAGTTTAAATGATATTTCCGTTTGATTGTAATCCTAAACCCTGAGCCCAAATGTATAGGAACAACTGAGACGGGTTGAGCGCAAGAACCGCGATGCATTTCGCAAGATCATGGAAGATCATATTGCTGATGGCACTCTTACAGCTAAAACTCAGTGGCGGGATTATTGTCCTAAAGTACTTTTCTGTTTCATCCTAATTACACATGGCCGTCTTCTTTTTATGGAGGGGAAATGCATCCTGTTAATCACAACAATCATCTCATAAATGAGGGTTGTATTGATATATTCGTTTTGTTTGAATGTAAGGTCAAGGAATCCGAAGCTTATGAGGCTGTTGTGACGAACACTTCTGGCTCTACCCCAAGGGATTTGTTTGAGGATGTTGCTGAGGAATTGGAGAAAAAGGTACATCCCCTGCCAGAGGATAATAAACGATGGGTGTATGTGTATTCTGTAGTGTACAATTCACAATAAAAAGGACATGAAGTCCTCAAAATTCACCATGGGTTCTTGGCTACAGCATTCTGCTATTCTGGATTTTAGAGAGATAATGATTGAAGCTAAAAAAAAAAATACACTTGTCTTATCTGTCTTCTCTCTCTCCGTTTTTTCTCCTCATCTACTTTGTTATATGACTCTTCCATGTTAGCGAACATCAATCCACTAGTGCGTGATAAGTGATTGATGCGTTCCATATATAAATTCCCCTGTTTGATAATCTGCTTTTGTAGTCTAACTGAGAATTTTAATATTTAAAATCATAGTATCTGTGCTATTATATGTAGTGCGTCCCTTACCTCGGTTTATCACTAGTTGGTCCAAACTTGTCAAGGCATGCGCTATTAGAGTTGAATGCGAGATCCTGTGCACTAACTTTGAAGAGAAATTCAGCTTATTCACTTTGTATTCCATTCCGGGGTTGTGCACTTCTCTGTGGAGATTGTTCTTTATATCCTTAGATGAAAGACACTTACATAGATGTATACATCTTTTTGCCTTATAATGGAGAAAATACTTTGGTGCCCTCTAATGTTACTTTGTACCTTGTTTTATAGAAATACTTCAAGTCAGAGACTACTAATAACATGCAAACCTCTTTGTGCTTTCAAAGCAAAATTTAAAATCTTTTGCACCACTTAAACAACCATATTGGGAGTTTATAACTGGTCTTCCTCTGTTGCATTTGTAATTCTGTATTTGCTCGGACTGCAGGGACTTTTGTCTACTTATGACTGTACTTGTGCTCGTGGATAATCCTCAAGTCCATAATATTTTAAGGTCTTAACTCTTAATGTATGCTAAGGAGGGGCACTTGGAGTGATTATTACCAATTGCCTAGGCCATTAGAAGTAATTAATCGCGTTTGATAGCTCTGTACTTTGGTTAAGATGTATATGATGTTTTGAGTTGCACTTGGGCCCTAGATGCCAGTATTGCTTTTATGATTGCTGCTTACAATGTGTCTGTTCTGTGCTTGGCAGTATGATGAAGACAAAGCCCAAGTTAAGGATGTATTGAAGCAGGAGAAGGTAAAGTTTAATATCTGCGTTCTCCTTTACTCCATGATCTGGTTGGCTTTTGTTTGAATCTAATTCTCCTGTTTCCTAGATTACTGTGTCATCAGCATGGACATTTGAAGACTTCCAGTCCTCTATTAAAGAGAACATTGGCACAGCGGCAATATCAGAGATTAATCTACAGGTATCAATCAATAGAATGTACACAACCATAACAGTATCATAATTCATGTTGAATATTTGAGGACGATCATCATCAGATAGCGATGGTTATGACTTGTGCATTGTTATTATATTTTCTGTAAATAAATATTTATAAATCAATCAAGTTAGCAAATTAAAATATAGGACTGGGTAAAGACCAAATTTGGAATGCATAGTTTTTTTCTTAGTGTGGTGTCTATGAAATTTCTAATTATGTTTTTGTTTTTTGGTGGAATCGCAGCTAGTATATGAGGATCTAGTTGATAGAGCCAAGGAGAAAGAAGAAAAAGAAGCTAAGAAACGCAAACGTCTTGCCAAAGATTTAACTGATAAACTGAGCAACATCAAGGTATGTTTGATCTGCTCAAACTCGAATGTTGGAATGGAACTTGGGTTTTGGGGTTTGCATGGCGTTGTCGAACCAGTCTTATCCTGCAACACCTGTTGCCTTACCTTTTTTTTTTTGGGCTCACTTTCACTAGGAAATCAACGAATCATCTAGTTGGGAGGAAAGCAAGCAACTTTTTGAGGATAGCTCAGAATACAGGTATATTTTTCTGACCTTCTCAATTATTCTATAGCATGTGAGTATGAAGAGTGTAATGGAAGTTCGTGGATTTGCTGCCTTATATTCTAGGTCCATTGGGGACGAAACCTTATGCATGGAGATATTTACAGAATATGTTACTCGCTTGCAAGAAAAATTGAAGGAGAAGGAGCGCAAGCGAGAGGAGGAAAAGGTAATGGAATACATTTAATGTGATAGCTTACACCTTGTAGTTGTGCCTTTAGTAGCCTGTTCATTTCTCTTGGCATGTAACATCTATGCAAAATTTAAGAATTGTACTCTGTAAGTTAGATGTATATGGTGATTGTTCAATTTTCTTTCTTTCTCTTCTGAAGTATGTCTGCTTGTTTTGGTAAGAATGCCTCATTATTCGGATGGGTCTGTCTTCTTTGGGCTGCAGGGTCACAAAGTTGCAATATCCCTCTGTTATTACCAAGCTCTTGTTTGAATTCACCTTGATTTGCTACTGGGCACTGGCCTACAAATTATGTATACCAGTTTAGGAGTAGAGAACTGTCTGGATTTGATTGGTGTTTGCTTGAGCACTGTTTAACATGTTTCTGCCTGCCAACTTTCATGTCAATTAATGGCTACTCCCAGATATGATCAATGACATTGAGCATTCGGATCTATTTTTACATGCTATTACTTATTAACCCTTATTCAATTATCTTTGTATTGTGTTTGCTCTTTTGCAGGCCAAAAAGGAGAAAGAGCGAGACGAGAAAAAGAAAGAAAAGGATAGAAAAGAGAAAGAGCGAGAGAAAGATAAAGACAAGGAGAGGGAGAAAGATAGAGATCGTGAGAGAGACAGGGAGAAGAGAAAAGATCACAAGGATGAAGTAGAGAGCGAGAATGCTGATATCTCAGAATCTCATGGTCACAAAGATGACAAAAAGAGGGAAAAGGACAAAGACAGGAAACATAGGAAGCGGCATCAGAACACAAATGATGAGGTGACTTCTGATAAAGATGACAAGGAGGAGAAGAAGTCTCGGAGGCATGGTAGTGACCGTAAGAAATCAAGAAAGGTATATATTTGAATGTATTTTGGACATGTGATTAACCGACTAGTGTTCTGTCCAATAATTAATAAACTAAAACCAACTTATTCGTTAATTCCTTCAGCATTCGTACTCATCTGACTCAGACGGTGAAAGTAGGCATAAAAAACACAAAAGAGATCACCGGGATGGATCCCGTAGAAATATGGGCCATGAGGAGCTTGAAGATGGTGAACTTGGCGAGGATGGAGAGATCCAATAGTTCATCCTCCTTCATTTTGTGTTTGCGAATGGGCAATCTTCGCGTAACCATATGGTATTCTACATACTACATTCATTTTCTACATACTGAGTTTTATCTTCTCAAGTGCTGCCCTGCCCAAGGGTTATTTTGCTTGATTTAGGATAATTTAACAAATTGTAAGTTTCTATGCTTATTCCCTGTAATGCCATGGTGTAGACTACTTGTATGACTTAGTATGCTGAAATGGTGGACATAGTTTTAAATAAGGCTAGAATATTCGTCTGTAAGTTTGATATAGCTTGAAAGATGTATATTACTTCCTGCCGTCTTGTCTAGAGCAAAGCCTCATTTTTGTAGATCCTCCACTACTACCCCCATTTACCCCATGGTGAATAGAACCCCAAACCTATTGATTGGAGGAAAAACATCTTACCTGCTTATTGTCGTCTCGTACATGCAGAACTTAGATCCCTTAACTAGGGTGATTTTGAAGGTATGCTTACCCCACCCATTATTTTGTCGCTGTTCCTTAAATTTCATATGTTACACAATCATGGTGGGGTTGCAGCCACCATAATAGCAGGTAGCTATCTATTTGCAATTCTCATGCGCTCAAAAGAATTGAACTTTTTGATAGTTCTAAAGATAATTGATGATATAATGTGGTCCAATGATATCACATGGTTGCAAAACTGAAGTGTTTCTGGAACTTTGTACACCACATCCATGAATTGACAACAAGATAACTCCTAGTTTGTGGAGTTGCTTCTTTTATTCTTGATTAGTTATACTCATCGAACTGATGTAGCGTACGTTTTGTCCCACATTCAGAAATGAGAACACGGACTATGAACTCAGTGTGTGTGTGTGTGTGTGTGTGTGTGTACTATGTCCGTGTTGTAAATATGATTATTTGTTGTAGAACTACTGATCTGAAAATTGCTGTTGTTTGTTTGAATTATCTGTTTCAAATTGTTACGTTTGACGGTTTGAGCTTACTTGAATCTGTCTTCAGATATTGCTGGGTATCGAGACTGTAATATCCAGTTACTATGTACTGTAGATAATTGTATCATGATACTACCTGTCGCTGGTTTGCTAGATTTGAGCTGCTTGGCTCGTGTGACATTTTACATGGTTTATCTCACGTTTCAAATTAAAGTCTACGTTGTCTCAGCATTTGTAATATGTATGACAAAGCCATGTTGATTGGGTGATTCGACAACAGTCGTTGCTTTGTGATATCATCTTTTTGCATCCAATTTTACAATAGTTGCACAGGTAAAATAGAATGCATTGGTTTTGCATCAATTGGAAACTTTGTGATTGTTCTAGTAGTTGAAATATCACCATCAAGACTTAATTCCCGTATGGTTCTTTTCCATTGGTCGCCCACAAGTGTGGTGTCAATAAATATTGTACATTTTATGTACTTTAATAAGATAAGGAAATATGAGATGCACAAATGTCAATTCATCAAACGCAGAAGGCGGATTGTGTTTGCCATACGTATAATGTAGGAAAAATATTTTAAAATATACAGTATAGTGAGAAACATTCATTTTATATACTGCACAATGATTATATATTTTTTGTATATTTTATGGTGGTTATTTTTTCTCTGATCATTTTTTTTTTTCAATTTGGTGATTTATTATATGAGCCGGAAGTATTTCACACGTTCGAAGTGCCTCAAACGTTGAAATTATCTGAATTGTTTGACACATGTCATATTGTGATTCAACCTCGAAAATTATTTTGAAAAAAATAAAAAGAAAGAGAAATTTAAAAAATACAAAATCATTGTGTTGAGCGCGTGAGATACTCTATGCATGTGTAATAAATCATCAAATCGGAACAAAAAAATGATCGAAATATATCTTCTAAACAATTAGCTACCATAAAATATACCAAAACTACATAATCATTGTGCAGTATATAAAATAAACGTGTCTCACTCTATCGTGTTTTAATAAATTTCCCTGTACTAAATTCTCATAACACATTTTTTTACATTTGCAGCTGATTCTCAGCAATCTCATGAATGATCTGATCCAGTATAGCGTCTCCTATTTCTATCGCAAGTTCCATTTTCTCTTCCTTATGGCGGTCGTTCCATAATTCTGATGTCGAAGATATATCTGAATGCACTAGATGACTTGTGTTGGTCTCATCAATTGGTTCTTGACTCCATAGACAGACATTTTCGCATACTGATTTCCAGAGTTGATCTGTTCCCAAGATTTGGTTGAGATGTTCTCTTCTTTTGTCTTTCTTCTTGTGGTTTTCGATTACTTCTCGTGTGCAATCTATCAGAAGCTTTCCGGGTCGCCTCAGGAGCTTCATGTTTATAATGTACTGAGAATAAGAATCTGAAATATGAAACTGCTGCTGCAGTTCTTCTTCGTCTTTGTTAGGCGACTCCACTCCTTGATTCGAATTACATTGCTCTGTTGAAAGTTTGCCAATTATGAGACTTATAATGCTAAATATCAATTCGTTATTTAACTGAAAAGCAGTGGAACCCTTAATCTTGCGTTTCTCAAACTTATGAATCCACAATCTAATTTCAAATTCAACATTAAGAAATGGCATATATTCAACATATTCACGCTAGTGCTAGTCTGTACTTATAGTAATAAATTGTGCATTAACATGCACTATAATTTAAAGATACTTAAGAAGTGTATTAAGATTATTATTAGTCTTAAAAGTTGAAAGACTAGATTAGGTGGGACTTACTGTAATGAATAGGCGAGCCATAAACTGATTCTGTTTGTTCTAGAACCGAGACAGGGCTGAGTTGTTTGTTGTCTTCCATCGTTCTTAGCTTCAACATCCCTTCTGCATCACCCTGTTTGATTTTCAAGTTAGGCAACACGACTAACAAAGCGACGTTTAAACTTTCAGATGAGACGGAAATCAAAATTTTTACGTGCGTACTGTCCAATTTACCTCTCGAGTAAACGAACAAGCATCGGAGCTATGTGTGTCTTCAGGATCACTTTCCGAGCAACACGAGTGTTCAGTAGTACTCTCCGAGCAAGAAATCGACATGGTTGTTGTTGTACAAGTTGCAGAGGAAAGTCTCTGAGGTTCTGCATTCTCTTGATTCTTGATGCTTTTATTACTATCAACCTGGCTGAAAACAAGTTTGAAAACGTCCGAACAATGTCGAATGCCATGCCGTCTCTTCTTTAGGCCGAATATGGCCGAGATTTTTGAGATTCTTGAAGGAATACGGTAGCCTCTTTCGACAAGGTGATCCTCCAAGGAAAATGGTTCTTGTTTTTCTTGGAGAAATTCTACAAGGAACTTAGATTGAGGCATAGTCTTGGTGAAAGTTGTTGATTTGTTGGTGAAGGGATTAAGTGTTGGGGTTCAGAAATTTGAGTTAGTTTAGGACAAGAGATAAGGGTTGTTTTATGTGAGTATAGTAATGAAGAAGACAAAAACATTTATTTTGAGTTTGGAAGTGTAGTACAGCAGCAGATTGGAGTTATGTAATGAACCTAGAGCCAAACATAATAAGCTCCAAAGGAGATGGGTACACCGAATTAAATGTTGACCTCTCACTATGAATGAATGGCTCATCATCAAATTATTTCACTTGATTGCTTTAAGCATCATATTCCAGCTTTCTATATAACATATTATGGTTCATAGGTCAATACTTAAGTGGAATCACTGATGTTAAAATATATGTATTTTTTAACAAACTAAATGACACTTGTAATCATAGAACAATCCCCCCTAACAACTTCATATCTTCATGCATGGAAGTTTAGGCATAATTTTTTGTGACAATGTTAAAGATAACTGAAATCATAAAAGATGTTATAAAAATACACAATTTTACTGGGAAATGCGTAGTTTTTATGTATGAAATAGTGCACTATTAGTTTCATAAAGCTTATACATGTAACATATTTAGTGACTTATAAAACTTCATATATATATATATATATACTAAAAAGAAATCTAGACTACATTTAATAAGTTAAGACGTAATCTCAACTTTATTCGATAATTACATATTTTGTCACTCTTAATATAAGACTTTTTTGTAACAGGAGGAGCACTATTTTTTTTTAATTGACGTGAAATGTATGAAATTGTTAATTTTATTTCCTCCACGGAGTTTTGAAATTGTTACTTAATCTATTGAAGGATTGTCATGTGGAAAAAAGACAAAAACATAGAAGTAGTATAAAACTAAAATTTGAAATCGATTTAATGTAAGAATACAACTCGCTAACGCATGTTTTATTCTCACACGAACGCATTAATCTGGTGGAGTGGGCATTGCAATTTGCAATGGTCCCAAAAGTTCTTTTGTCATATCATATTAATTCATATTAAATTTGATAACATGGATATGTAGCATCAACCTGGACGTAATGTAAGGGAACCTAAATATAATATACTGATTGCTATGCAATTTGAATTGACAACGTCCATTTAAATTGGTATTTTTGACTACACATCAATTAATCCCTTAATAATTTAATCCCGAGTTTTTTATGCATTCGACATGCTAGCAAATGCTTTAAAGTTCTATATTCTTTTCGCCGTTTATGAGAAAAATTATAACATAACATAACGATCTTCTATCTAACATTCTATACTTTAATTATTTCCATCCGGACTTTACCCGGTTTACATTTTTTTTTTTCCTTTGCATCATATAACTAACATTTACACACAAGTTTTTTTTCTAGAAAAAAAGCCTTAAAAATAGTAGACATAAACTGAATCTCAGAACTAATTAAGCCCCCTAGCCTTTCAAATGATTATAAAGTTGTTAGACGTTCTTATATGCAAACTTATTTACCAAACTTTTTAATTCATAATGCATTTTTATCACATAAGTTACTGATCAATTACGTAATAAGTACATAATCGTGATTTAGACATGCAACTAATTAAGTGCACACATGGGCTGTAGTATTATTACTATATATTTTATGTTGACCTTCTAAGTCATATAAAATTTAAGCCCGGTTTGTTACATTATTAGATTGGGTATCTTCCCATTCAAATTGAATATTTTATATGTGAAAATTTTAATTTTAATTGAAAAAGGCCACTCAAATTCTATACCAATCAGCCCTAAGTATAGTAAAAAAATAGATTTTCGTAATCTATAGAAAAATTTAATTTTATAATAACGAATTTGTTAGTAACTTTTGAATAAATACTCCAAATAACAACAATCATAACATTCAACTATCTTTCTATTTCTAAAAAACACTAGAGAAATAAACATATACTTCTTCTCTTCTTCTCTCTCTCCCTCCCCATATCCACCGACGACATTCGTGGCGGCGCCTCCTCCTCCGATGATGTTTGGGAGAATCACATCTCCATCGAATTTCGACGATTTCGCCGGATTTCGAAGCAATTTCACCGAATTTCCTCAAATTCATCAACATTCAAGTGAATTGATTAACAATTTTGTGATTTTTATTGTTTTCTCATTTGTTATATTGATTCATGTTGTTTTTTCGGTCTGCATCTCATTCGAAAGTGAAAATCGATCTCTTATTTTTCGTTTTTCGATAATTTTGCGATCTGGTTTTCCAGATCTGAAATTCGTACATTTGAAAATTTAAATTATTTCGCGCAGATGTTATCTGGTGCTTCGTTATGGTTTTAAGAAGCATTGATATATTTTTAAAAACTGTTGTTATTGTTTTAAGACTCGCCGTTGTACAGATTCATTTCCTTTTTCCTCGTTAAAATCAACTAGAAGTGATGTTTTACTTTTTATTTTTTATTTTTCTTTGATTTTACGACCTGTTGTTTCCAGATGTAAATTCATACAGAAAAATCAAATCATTTTGTAATCATGTTATTTGGTGTTTAGTTAAGGATTTAAGTGTCATTCTTATGATTATAAAAGCCGGTGTTATGGTTTCAAGCATCTTGTAATATTTTTAGTTTGTATTAAATATTTCTATCTATTATTATTTTAGCGAATTCGTTATATTTTTTAAATATGTAATTCTAGTTTTAAGAAGCAATATTAATATTTTTAGCCCATAATAAAATATAAAAACTTGATTTTTTGTCAATACTTTGCTATAGTTTTACGAGGCAATGTTATTGATTTAAGCATCAATGTTACTATTTTTAGCTTGTATTGCATGTTCCTCCTATATTATTGTTTTAAAAGTCGTTGTTATATATTTAAAATGCATTGTTATGGTTTAAAACTTCAATATTATTGTTTTTAGCTTGTATTGCATGTTCTTACATTGTTGTAGTTATAATAGTCGTTATTATTGTTTTAGAGATATCATTATAGTTTTAACTATTAAAGTTATTATTTTTAACTTATGTTTCATGTTTCCTCTCTATTATAGTTTAAGAGGCATAGTTATAGTTGTAAGACGTATTGTTATTGTTTTAAGCATCAATGTTACTGTTTTTTCTAGCTTTTGTTTCGCCTTTCTACTTTATTATTATTTTATGCATGAATGTGATAGTTTTAATAAGAATCGCTACATTTTAAACCCAGTTAGTGAATGTTTTACATATGTACTGATGATAACATCGAGTTTGATGATAAGTCTCCCAACGGTTTTACAGGAATATTGAAGAACAAAAAGGCACGAAGTCAAAGCTCACCAATGCGATTGTATTTGCATAAAAAACACCAAATGAATGTTTATTGTAATCTTTTTCATATGAGGATAAATTTTCATATATTTAGATATCTGAATGTTTCAATAGTGTAAAAACTGAATTGCAATAACTTATTTAAGCTTATTTATTGGTGTTTTAATGGCATACATGAATTTTTAGACCTGTCTAACAATATTAAAGTGTACTTTAAAATTATAACAAGACATCTTGAAACTATCATGTAACTCCTTAAAACCATCACACCAAATTAAATTACAAAAGTGGTATAAAACTCTAATTGAAATATATAATACCGACGTATTAAATCAATCACATTATCTTTTAAAAAATTAACAGGATATATTAAAACTATAATTGTAACTTTCAATACTAACAATTTAAAATCATAACACAACCTATTAAAATTATAATAAAAATATAAGTTTCGTCAGATTTTTAAGAAACTCGACCGGTCAGACCGTTAAAACTAAAAAACCGCGAAAAACTATTAAAAATCATAATTTTTCTATGTTTTAAATTTTTTTTACCTTTTCCAAAAATTTGGCTCATTAAATTAATTTAGTGTAAATTCCGGTGACATATATTATTTACCTGGCTATAGCTCGATTCATGGGACCAACAATAATATATCCCACGAGATGTAAACTTAATTTATTTATACTCTAGCTAGTAGTAATTTTGAGTCACCAACAGCTTGTGAAATCCGTTGAGTACTGCTTTCATTAATTTCCATGGAGCTGATCAGCTTCATACACTTCTTTCACATACATATTCAATGTACACTGCAACGTACGGATTTGATGTAGCTAGAGAGATCTAATCAATAGCGCATTTCAATTTCCCACCAAATTAAATTATCATTAGCTATTAGCTAGACATCTCTATGAAATATATAAATTTATTGTGATCGACTTAACTTATCGACTTATATCTAGTCGATAATCTCGCGATGAACATATCGGAAGTGTAAACAAATTAAGATTAGGGATCCCTTGGGATTATTATACAGTGGCTCACAGACATTCCCTCTGCCGGTAAACCGTCCATAAATGAATTGTTTGTACACTGTCCTTGTAGATAGGCCATATATTTTATATATGGGTATTTAATCTGTCACGATTTTATTGAAAAACAAGGTCTGTACAGTAAAAACAATGTAAGTGGTCCATTATCTTGGATAGCAACTTATAGAAACGAATACCAGACTCTGATAAAAGGTCTGATATGATAATAAATTGCAACGTCGCTAAATGTATAAAATATAGAGCCATGAAAGTTACTATACAAAACACAATCAGACCGACACAGGTGTATGGAATGGAGGAGCCATTGGCCTTTGTTACTTGTTAGTAGAGAGAGATCTTTAACAATCTCACTACTTGTTTTCTTTCATTGTTTTGTTTGTTTCTTTCTAAGCATCCCATCTTTGTCTTCAGTTGTGACCAATTTGTTATCTTATGGCTCTAGTACTAGTCTCTATCTGTAACTGTACCAACAAGAAAATGTATCGACGGAATTTGAAAGATGATGCGAGCAGCCGAGCACCACGTATGTGCATCGGAGGTCAATGCAAACGTACATTGTTTAAAGTGTACTTAAATGATGTCTTGTCTTTATTTGTTTTGTGCAAGACTTTCGCGGACTAAATTAATTCTACCTCAAGTTTATCACAAAGTCTTATGAGATACGGTTTCTATGTGGATACAGACCATGTTACAATAAAAACAACCATGTTATTAAGCAAAACATCCATGTTGAATAAATTTTGTTGTAATATGAAAAAACTCCAATATCGAAAATAAGGGTGTTTTAATTAATAATATGTGTATTTTTATTGGTAATATGGTCGGTCTCTATATAAAGACCGTCTCTCATGAGACTTGCTCTAAATTTATACACGTTACCTACACGAATTTATTCTGGCCTATTTTGTTAAAATTAGGTTGGCAGAATACGCTGAATTCTTCACATCAGCTTTCAACTCTCATTCCTTAAACTTATTTGTTAGCAATATTTTAAAGAGAAACTCTCATGAGAATTCGTAAAGTACTAAGAGTACTATAAAAGAAAAATCAGGCGCATAATTAATATGTAACAATGTATAATTTACAAATAGATAAAAATTATAATTTACACACAAAACTACATGATAAATATACAATATTGCAGGACTCTCAAGACTCTCGTAAAAACTTGAAGTTTCACGATTTTTGTATACTTTCAAAGGTGTTCAGTATTGTATTCACCAATTATCTTGCCACAAAATTATCTAAATAGTCACTTGATATCTTGGAAATCAAATGTTCTCTTTGACTGACTGATTGTTATGGGCCTTATGGCCTTTGATTTCATTTGGGTCATCCTTAAACAGGATCCCCACCAAATGTGTGTAACTGGGCTACAAAATTAGTGGGCCAGATATATTGCATCTTTGGTTAGGGTATGAGATTGGGCCATTGGGGTTCGGAATTCGAGACCCGCTCAAACCTTCTTTTGTTGCTGACCAATCAATTTGTAATTGTTCCGATTGGATTCCAGTCAGGTTCGGACTCAATGTGTTTAGAGGTTGTTCAAGCTAGGACTCAGACCTCTAAACTTGAAGAGTGAAATATTGATAAGTAGTTGCTTACCATTAAGAGGAGTAATTGACTCTATTTATAGTAGAGAGCCATCTCCTTAGCTCTAACACGCAGGAGATTGGCAAGATGGTGACATGTGTGGTTCAAGAGATAAGTGACGTGTTTGGGTCACACCAAATCCGACGACGTGTCTCAAGGATGCCGGCCTTGGTCATGGAAACAAACATTGTTTGGTGTCGTACCTTGAAATCTCGGTTGTTCTTCTCTGAATATGTTTGAGATACGTATTCTGGAGAGTGTGGGTCAGACTCTTCACTTCCTTTGTCGGTCTACTTTCCCGTTGTTTTGGTGGAATCCTGTCGGAGGACGACCTTTGTTAGCCTAGTGACGAACCAAAGTACGTCGTGTCGAATTGTCGGGCAAAGATAAGATAGGAGACGTCGTAAGTTGTCCTAATCCATTCAGTTGTGTGGATGAACTTATAGGTACATATCTATTTGTATTTTAAACAATGTGATTATTATTACCACATGAAATATGTGGTGTTTACAACTAATTTGCACTATGTATCTGATGTTGATGTTGATCTTATATTTTTTAAATACGACGATTGAAATAAATTATTTACTTATTATATGTATTTTATATATCTTGAAAACTTGTGCAACTCTACATTGACAAGCTTATACACAGGTAACAGAAATCCAACGGTGAACATAGAATAAGTTTTACTAACAACATCTACCTTTATATACAAGTTAAGCTTCACAATTGCATACACTTCATAAACTAATCCTTGATCATACAACCAACTTTCCAACAATAAATTAGATAATTTTGATTTTGATGATTTAATCTAATCATGCTTTCTTAAAACTGACCACATGACATGAACATATGAATCCAACGACAAATGTCACTTGATCAAAGTTCAGGAGTCTACCAAACCGTCGCACCAAGATAGATAAAGAGGAAAGAGCATTTTATAATATTTTTTGTGTAAGAATGAAGTACTAGAAAAGAGTTGAATATAGACCTTTGTTTGTTGTTTGTGGTCTTGTTGTTGTGCTTGCTTATTCCAAGTTCGTCGACTTTAATATTGTCTGTGTGTGCGCTGCTTTGCATGGCCCTAACAAATCAGTCTTTAACTGATTTGATGGGACTACAAATCCTATTATGGATATATCAAATCCACCATTTTAACCGACAACTTTCACTCGCACCGCCAAATTATATTATTCCTTTCCAATTTAAATACATCACTTTACACCGCCAATTTATATACTCTGCCCCAATATTCACTCCTTCGTTTAATTTTATTATTTTATTTTTATTTTTTCATAATCAATATTTTAATTTACGCTAAATATAAATTTTTTATTGTCACTATAGTTGTAGAAAAATTAATTTGATATTGAAATGAAGTTAGTATAAACCTTTACAATAATAATTAAGTGCACTCTAGACTCCGGAATACCATTCCGTTTGTTTTTATTATTATCACCATCATCATCGTTGTTGTTATTCTTATTATCAATGAACATAGAAAACACAACATCACATCATCATCATTTTAAATGTTTGGCATATTCTTTTCAACATACAATATCTCCTCATGATCTTTAGGGCTTTAGCAATTAAGACAAAGTTTCCAACAAGACTTTGGTCTTCAGGTTTTTGGTTACATGCATCCAATGGTAGTACGTAGTCAATAGTCTTGGTTCACCGAATGACAATATTAATTAATGAATAATCAAGTGATTAACTAGAGCACTATTATTAACATGAATAATTACGCTTGTCACGTATCGGTTAATGGTGCATAAAACACATATCATACACAAAACCATTAATTATAAATGTGATTTTAAAATGGTCCTAGCTTCTTTTTCGCTTTCGTTTTTCCCATCTTAAATTCCTTAACATTATACCCCCTCTGTTCCTAAGACCACCTTCAATGGTGTCGGCGACGACGCGTCGTCGTCGTTTTTACAGCAGTAGTGATGCGTCGTTGTCACATCATAAATTTTTTTATTTTTTATTTTTATTTACATATTATTCATATTACATATTATTCATATTATAAGAGTGCTTAGATGTTGAAATTAATGAAATTTCATTGTTTTAAGTCGTTTTATAATTTATTAAGGTTTAAAATTAAAAAAATATTTTTTTATTTTGCTAAAAACATATTTAATATATTATAATAGTTTTTAGAACTCGAAATTAATAAAATTGAATTATTAGAGG